>MCJB01000423.1:0-18901 GCA_002018475.1 Nicotiana obtusifolia | reverse complement strand
ATTTCCATATTTTCGTGTGCTATTATAGCCCACGCCTTTTGCGTGGCCTCGGGAATCCAGACCCCGACCCCCTAAAATTTATCCGGACATTAGGTGAGGACCTAAGGAACGTGTGTTAGCGACCCGCAGTGATCGTTCCTCATTTTTAGGCATTTTCAGGCAATAAAACGAGAACTCGGACCGATTTTCATATTTTCGTGTGATATAGCCCACGCCTTTTGTGTGGCCTCGGGAATCCGGTCCCCGACCCCCTAAAATTTATTCGGACATTAGGTAAGGACCTAAGGAACGTGTGGTAGCGACCCGCTGTGATCGTTCCTCATTTTTAGGCATTTTCAGGCAATAAAACGAGAACTCGGACCGATTTCCATATTTTCTTGTGCTATAGCCCAGGCCTTTTGCGTGGCCTCGGGAATCCGGACCCCGACCCCCTAAAATTTATCCGGACATTAGGTAAGGACCTAAGGAACGTGTGGTAGCGACCCGCAGTGATCGTTCCTTATTTTTAGGCATTTTCAGGCAATAAAACAAGAACTCGGACCGATTTCCATATTTTCGTGTGCTAGAGCCCACGCCTTTTGGGTGGCCCCAGGAATCCGGTCCCCGACCCCCTAAAATTTATCCGGAAATTAGTTAAGGACCTAAGGATCGTGTGTTAGCGACCCGCAGTGATCGTTCCTCATTTTTAGGCATTTTCAGGCAATAAAATGAGAACTCGGCTCGATTTATATATTTTCGTGTGCTATAGCCCACGCTTTTTGCGTGGCCTCGGGAATCTGGACCCCGACCCCCTAAAATTTATCTGGACATCAGGTAAGGACCTAAGGAACGTGTGGTAGCGTCCCGCAGTGATCGTTCCTCATTTTTAGGCATTTTCAGGCAATAAAACGAGAACTCGGACCGATTTCCATATTTTCGTGTGCTATAGCCCACGCCTTTTGCGTGGCCTCGGGAATCCGGACCCTGACCCCCAAATATTTATCCGTACATTAGGTAAGGACCTATGGAATGTGTGGTAGCGACCCTCAGTGATCGTTCCTCATTTTTAGGCATTTTCAGGCAATAAAAAGAGAACTCGGACCGATTTGCATATTTTCGTGTGCTATTGCCCACGCCTTTTGCGTGGCCTCGGGAATCCGGACATTTGGTAAGGACCTAAGGAATGTGGTATAGTGACCCGCAGTGATCGTTCCTCATTTTTAGGCATTTTCAGGCAATAAAACGAGAACTCGGCTCGATTTCTATATTTTCGTGTGCTATAGCCCACGCTTTTTGCGTGGCCCTGGGAATCCGGACCCCGACCCCCTAAAATTTATCTGGACATTAGGTAAGGACCTAAGGAACGTGTGGTAGCGACCCGCAGTGGTCGTTCCTTTTTTTTAGGCATTTTCAGGCAATAAAATGAGAACTCAGATGGATTTCTATATTTTCGTGTGCTATAGCCCACGCCTTTTGTGTGGCCACGGGAATCCGGATCCCGAACCCCTAAAATTTATCCGGACATTAGGTAAGGACCTAAGGAATGTGTGGTAGCGACCCGCAGTGATCGTTCCTCATTTTCAGGCAATAAAACGAGAACTCGGACCGATTTTCATATTTTCGTGTGCTATAGCCCACGCCTTTTGCGTGGCCTCGGGAATCCGGACCCTGACCACCTAAAATTTATCCGGACATTAGGTAAGGACCTAAGGAACGTGTGATAGCGACCCGCAGTGATCGTTCCTCATTTTTAGGCTTTTTCAGGCAGTAAAACGAGAACTCGGACCGATTTCCATATTTTCGTGTGCTATAGCCCACGCCTTTTGCGTGGCCTCGGGAATCCGGACCCCGACCACCTAAAATTTATCCGGACATTTGGTAAGGACCTAAGGAACGTGTGGTTGCGACCCGCAGTGATCATTCCTCATTTTTAGGCTTTTTATGGAAATAAAACGAGAACTCGACTGGATTTCTATATTTTCGTGTGCTATAGCCCACGCCTTTTGTGTGGCCCGGGAATCCGGACCCCGACCCCCTAAAATTTATCCGGACATTAGGCATTAGTTCATGCCTTTATAGGAGTGTTCAAGCAAGTGCATGTAAATAGACCTTTCATAAAGGTGCTTTCACAGATGCCAACTTATGCTAAATTCATGAAGGAGTACTTGTCCAAGAAGCAGAAAGTTGAAGAGACATCGGTTGTCAGGCTGACAAAGCATTATAGTGACATTTTGCAAAACTAATCTCCCTAAAAAATGTGGAGATCCTGGGAGTTTTACTATACCTTGCTCTTTAGGAAGTACTAAATTTAAAAAATCTTTGTGTGATTCAGGTGCTTCTATTAATCTTATGCCTTTATCTATTTTTAGGAAATTAGAGGTAAATATTGGAGAAATTAGGTCGATACCTATGTCCTTGCAGCTGGCGGATCAGACCACAATCATACCAGAAGGAATAGTGGAAGATATACTGGTTCAAGTGGACGAATTTGTGTTTCCCGTGGACTTCATTGTGGTGAACATGGAGGAGAATAGAGAGGTCCCTCTTATTTTAGGAAGACCATTCTTGGCTACGGGAAGAACAATTCTAGATATTCAGGAGAGGCAGATCATGCTCAGAGTGGGGGGAAGAAAGGTTGAACTTCAAGATGGAAGGAGAAAAAGGGGCCCTGAAGGAGCAAACTGGGAAGAGTGAAACCGATAAGTGTGGGGCGTACCCAAAGAAGGCTGAAAAGAAGCTCTCAGCGTGGATGTGTGCATTGGGTCGGGCGTTCAAAAAAGATCCCAACTTTGATTCAAACCCCGACTAGATGAATCAGGGAAGTTTCCTTTACCTTTTGCTTTTTATTTGTGTTTCATGAGGACATGCCACAACTTAAATTGTGGGGTGGGGAATGTAAATATGTATATGTGTGTTTGTTTTCATTTTTTTTTATTGAAATGTTTCTGACTTTTTCCAACGATGGATTTCCCCGACTGTCTTCTTGAGGGATCAAAGTCGAACAAAAAAAATATTTTATTTTTTTAGGTAGTGTAATAATTCCCCCTTAAGTTTTATTTGTGCCGCGGTTCTTTTCCAAGGTTTTTGTTGAACCGGGTGTAGTTAGTTTTTTTTTTTTTTTGTAGGAATAGTGAAGTCTTGTGCTATGATATTAAATGGAGATGACTCTACTTGACTTTGTGTGATTGTGACTCTATTTAATTGCTTTGACTAGAGAGCCGGGATAGACCCGATCCAAAGTGGGTTATGTGCCATGTGTGTGTGAGATTTTTGTTGATATTCTATGCATGTCAGTTGGTGTCTAGAACTTGCTCCATGTGTTTGCAAAGCGCAATAGTAGTGTTCTTCAGTCTAAGAAGTGACATAAGCATTTCTTTGTTGAGCCACATATATGCTTTTTACCCATCTAATGAATGTGTATCTTAGTTAGCCCCGTAGAGCCTACAATTCTATTTTCTTTGGCAACCACGCTATAAGTATGACCCTTTTTTGTTTGAATTGACCATTTATATTTTCCCTCTCATGAGCAATTGATTTTGTTATGGTCTTGTAAAAGTGAGGTATGGTCGGGTTTTGAGCGGAACTATAGAAAAAGAAGAAAGGTGCGCTGTTTGGAAAATTGTGAGAGCCACTTGTAGAGAATTAAAAAAAAGACAGTTTGATTGAAAAGAAAAAAAATTAGAACTTAGAAAAGAAAAAAAGATGGATTCCATGCTAGTGGTAGTTCTCATCTTGTTGTGCTTAAAGATATAGGGAGCTTGATGCTATTATGTATGAAGGTTGGGGTTTGGTTCAACATAAGTGTGGGGTTTGAATTGTTAATATATTTGTAGTAAAGTGCTTAGGGAGGTGTAGTCACTATATCCAAATGTATTCTACCTGTCCCACAGCCTACATTACGATCAAATTAAAGTCCTACTAGATCTTTGACTGAATGAGCTCAATTAGTAGAGTATTACACTACGGGCAAGCCTATGGTACGTCTTCTGTGGAACATGAATTTTAATTCTGAGAGTGAGCGAATTCTTTCTATCTTGAGTTCCTATGTGTTATTGAATTTTATTCTGTGTGGAACTACTCTCTATCTTTGGGGTGAGGGCACACGATTTGCAAAGGAAAGGTATTCGGCTTCTGTGTCAGAGTAAGTGAGCGGGTTTTTGAAAGATACGTGGTGATTTTGAGTCGAGTCTTGAGGCTAGGATGTTATGATAGGGTGCTTAGTCTACTTTAAATATTCTTGGCATGATGCGTTAGGGAGTTGTCTGATAAGAAGGTCATCTCTATGTGAAGTGCAGTTTGAGTGCTCGAGAACGAGCAATAATTTAAGTGTGGGATGTTGACGGTAGGCTCATCACGTGTTTTAGTCATAGTTAGCTCTCTAATTACTGCATTTTGTTTGGATTTGAGCTTAAATATTAGTGTATTGCACCTATTATGTGTTTTATACCTTGCAGGAAGTGATTTCGAGTTAAGAAGATAATTTGGAACTAAATCGAAAAAGTTGGAGTTTTGATGTCTGACTAAAAGCCCAAGGGATTAAATCGGGATCTCGTTCGGGGGTCGGGAGCCAAGTCTGGATGTCAAGACGTGAAGAAAACGAGTCACTATGTAAAAACTCCACTGTCGCGGCACATGGGGCAGCGCGACAGTGCTTTTGTGTGCTACTTGTCAGAAGTTGCTCTCTGAACTTTCTCACTAGCGCCCTGCATGGGGCGGCGTATGGGGCAACGCGCGTGTGTGATTTTCTCAGAGTATTTTCCTGTTTTGGCTTGGAAAAGGTAGTTTCGCCCCGACCTATTTCTACATGGTATAAATACACCAAAAAGACGTTTTTGAATGGACTTTTGACCTTGGAAGCTTTCATAGAGCATTGGAGGCTACAGAATATCTTTCTATCAATTCAGTACGGGAGTTTAGATTGTAAAGTTAGATTGATGCTTTCTTATTCTTTAACTCCTATTGTGATGACTTCCTCCATAATTATGGAGTAGTTTACCCTAGGTTTTGATATGATTTGGTGACTTGGTTATTGTTTATGGATTTGATTATTTACTTAATTGCTTGCATCTATTGGAAGAGCTTTAACTCTAGTTGTGATTTTATCATTATCTTTTTTAATCAGAAGAGAAGCATAATATTGAATATTGTTGCAATGCCTGCCTTAATTTATTTTGGTACTTCTTTAAAGTAATCGAAAGAGCTTTGTGATCTACCCCTTGAATTAAGATTGAGAAATATTCAAAAGAAGTTTCTCTTATACCATCCTTACCAATAGATTCTTGCAAGTTTCACCGCACCTCATATTAGTTTATTTGAAAGATTTAGATTTAATCGAGAGAGGAGTCTAAATCGGAGGCATAAGCTAATCACATATTGAATTCGTGAGAATCGATAGAACCTCAAGAGTGAAATATAACAGTATTATATCCAGAATAACAACCTTGCATCTATCATCTCAAAACCCTTGTTCCTCACATTGATAAGAAACCAACTCTTCGAATCTCCAATTCCTTGCCGTCAATTGTCACTTGCTTTATTTTCAGTAGTTAAACATAATTCATAATCATTTAACTCATGTGTTGATCCTCCTGAATAGCATTTAAATCCAATTCCTGTGGAGACGATAATTTTATTATACTATCTTTGACTAGCGAGCATAAATTTCGTGTTGTGTTTTGCGCTCGTCATTGGACCATGTGACAAGAGCTGTAAATGTTCCTAAATTAAAATGAGTTATTGCCATAGCGTAAAATAACAAGTCCAAATAGTGGTTTGACTTTAAGGAGAAGTTAAATACTTCACAACAAAGGCAAAGGGTGCGAAAGAAGTTGTAACAAATTTCACCAAAGGAAAAGGAATTTGACTATTTGAAGAACATTTGGTAACAAAATAGGTGAGTCTAGTTGAAAAGTAAAAAAGCAAAATCAAAAAATTGCCTCATCCCTTGGGCCTAATGTCGTATGACGCAGTACCGGTATTAAAAAATAGCATGTAAATCTAACAAATTATATATTAAGTAGATTCTAAATCTACTTCAATTAATTAATTGTTTAATCAATGGTACTCCATTGCCATGCCATGCTCTCCCACCCATGTATGAAGGCGTGGCTCGTGAGTTAGCTAATGATTATGATTGGGTGTTTAATCTCAAGTCATGTAGATACCACTTTTTTCTTTTCTTCAAAAAAAAAAAAAAAGCAAGTCAACAACTTTAATTTGAATTGGTTTAGCTACTTATTTCTTTTCTTGACGAGGAAATTAAGGGGATCAAGGCAAAATCATACATCGAGTGATTGCATTTTTAACTTTCAATTTGATGCAGAAGGATGGTTTGATTTTCGACGCGTGTATATATATATATACTGCATTTTATATTTATATTTATGTGCATATATTAATTATATTCAGTTTTATTTTATTTGGTATATAATATGTGTTTAAATAAACAGTAAAGCTTTATATAGTCGACCTTACATTGTTTTTGTTGTTATAGTATTTTATAATCGCATTTGGTAGTAGATATGTCTAAACATTGTGTAAGGTGACTGGTGACATTGTAGTAGGATCACCAAATATGTGTCAACTGAAGAAGCTAGATTTTGGGACAAAAATATAATTGAGGTGAGTTGGTTAGCCTGCCAATTGGATATGAAGCAGCGGTAGTACAGGTGGATGTCCTGCTTGCTTTCACGTTGCCCTTTACTACGTATCTGTAATCTGTAGGAGGTAGGAACAAGAGGCAGGATCTTATTATTATGATTATTAACCAGCTAGCCTGTTTAGGTGTATCCATGTTCTCTGAGCTTCGTTTTTATATAATGATTATGGATTCACCTAATTCAGAGTTTGTCTTTCTTTTGTGTAGTGCCCACAGTAGTTTACATTTTGCTGCTCTGTTCCATAGAATAAAATTAATTATGTTCAGCTCTCCTGCAGCCTGTGGCCTACGTATGGTGTCCCATGCAATAGGAGCTTTCTTACCTTCAATAACTCCACGCCAAAGAAAGTTACTATACATTCCTGTAACCATATCGTGCACCTTCTTTGGAAGAAGAAATACCTTTACCCAATAAATTTGCATTTCAAACATCACGCTTTTAATTAGTTGAACTCTCCCTGCATAGGATAGGAATCTAACCCTCTAACATTTCACTCTCTCTGCAATTCTGTCCACCAATGGCATACACTAACTGATAGTGAGCTTCTTTGAGGACAATGGCACTCCTAAATATTTGAAGGGTAGGGCTCCAGAGGTTAAATGCAATTCCTCAAGTATTCAATCCTTGTATTGAGTCGATACACCTGCTACAACAGTGAGCTTTTCTCCATATTTTCTTGCAATCCTGACGCAGCAGAAAAGTGTTCGAATTGTTTCATGTGAGATTAATAGACACCTTGTCTGCTCGAAAACACATCAACAAGTCATCAGCAAAATAAATATGTATCACTCCCAACTTTGAACATTTAGGACGATAATTGAAGTCTAAATTTGATTTAAGCTGTTTCAAAGATCTGTTCAGATATTCCATCACCAATACAAAGAGATAAGGTGCCATAGGGTCCCCTTGCCTCAACCCTTTTCTTGCCTGAAACCTAGGTGTTAAGCCTCTATTAATCAGTAGAGCATAAGTAACTGTGCTTACACATTCCATAATGAGATTAATCATTTTATATGGAATCCCAAGTTCTAGCATAAGATCTCTCAAGAAGCTCCATTCAATAGAATCATAGGCCTTTCTAATGTCCATCTTAATCATGCATCTTGGCGATACTGTTTTCTGTGTATATCCTTTGATCAGTTCATGAACTAGTATTACATTGTCCAAAATGTTTCTCCCTTCTATAAATGCAGACTGGGAAGGCCTCACAAGGTAATCAACAATGATTTTCAGCATAGCAGTAAGTATCTTAGCTATAATTTTGTACATTGTGGAGCAACAAGCTATAGGTCTGAACTCTTTCACATGATTTGGATTTGCCACCTTGGGTATGAGAGTGACAGTGGTACAATTGATCTCCCTTAGCAGTTTCCCTATTTCAATGAATTGCAGTACTGCTTTTGTAACATCTTCACCAATCACTTGCCAGTTTTCCTTAAAAAAATCAGCTGGATAACCATCCATCCCTGGTGCTTTGTCTACTGGTAATTCTTGAACAGCCTTTAGAATCTCTTCTCTTGTCATAGGCACTAGCAGTTGTTGTTGTTGTGCAAGTGATAAGTAAGGGCCATCCCTGACTATGTTGATATAAATTCCAAGCATCACTGGGGCAATCTCTCCTAACAGTTTCTTGTAGAATTGCATAAACTCCTGTTGAGTTAATCTCACATTATATTATGTACAAATAGAGATGACTCTATTCCTTGTTTGTCTAGCCTTCGGCTGTGCATGGAAGAATTTAGTATTGGAGTTTTCATGAGTAATCCAGATAGCCTTAGACTTCTGCCTTAGGATCTTTTCATGGATAGCATCCCATTTCTCAATTAGCAACATATTTTTCTTCTCTTGCTCAATCAATTATGAGTTAAGGTGATAATCATTCAAATATTGCTTGTAATATGGAGGTCATCCCTTAATTGTTTGAGCTTCACCTCCACTGATGAGTATTTCCTTTGTAGTTCCCTAGTATGTATCTCCAACAGTTTCAGTTTCCTAAAAATGGCATACATAGTGTGGCCTTGTATGGCTTGGCCACAAATATGTTCCACTGTTTTCTTATACTCCTCCTATTGTAACAGGACAGTAAATAATCTGTATGGCTTCTTAACAGGCATTAAGTGTTTAATAGAACAGGTGTGTGGTCAGAGCATTCGGGCAGTAGATAGATGGCTTCAACACCTGCATAAATCCAGAACCAGCCAACATTAGCAAACACCCAGTCTATATGACTGTATATACTATCTTCAGCACCCCTCTTATCACTCCAGAAAAATTGAGCCCCTTTCTTGGCTATTAGCTCTACACTAATGTCACCAATGCATTGTTTGAAATCAACTACTTCAATCTGGTGCACAGGTGCCCCATTTATTCTGTCCTCCACAAATAAAACACTATTAAAGTCCTCCATGATCAATCAAGGACCTCTAGTTGCTGCATTGATATTCCTCAATTGATCCCACAAAGGTCTTCTATCTGCTATTGTATGCAACCCATACATAATAGTTATATGGCTATGGAATGCAGAATTCTATCTTGTACATGGTTATGAATCAGTTGTGAAGATGACTTCAACACCACTAGATTCACATTTGCTGACTTCCAGCCAACCAGATCCTACCATTAGGTGCTTCAGAGTAGTTTGCAGTAAATTCCCATTCTCGACCTGTCTTCTTTTGGATAATCACTGCTTTGTTATGTTTAACTCTAGTCTCCAAACACCCTACCATATCAGTTCTATTTGTTGTTAAGAAAGTTTTAAACTCCCTCTGCTTAAAGGACTTGTTTAGTCCTCTTATATTCCATGTGCCGAATATCATAATAGTGGTAGAGTGGTTGGCTATGCTCAGTACCTCCATTGATATCAGGAGACTCACTCTCCTGAATCCTCAATGTGGTAAACTTATTTCTCTTGGTCAACTCCTCATAATCAATTCTTGGTTGGTCTTCTTTACTTGATCTACCATGATATACCATTGCTTGTTTGCCTCTTTCCCCAACATGTATTTGAACCTCCTGTGGAGCTTCATGTGGATCCTCCTTGTCATTAGTTACTTTGCCAGTATCCAGGGGGTTCTATCTCATCAGTTGTGAAAATTTAGTTCTCCACTCTCATTTCTACTTCTTAACCTTCTTCTTATTCTTCTTCTTCTTCATTGGCTTCTCTGCGTGTTGTTCCAATTTACATTCACCATTGGAGTGGCCAAATTAACTACATTCCTGGCATAATTTGGGCTTCCAATCGTAATCTACTAGTTGTTCCCTTATGCTGCCATTAGGATGTTATATATTCAGTGCCTCTGGTAAGGGCTGGGTAATATCCATTTCTATCAACACTTGAGCGTAGGATATTCTTTCATACTGAGCTGTGAGTTTGTGTGTACAAATAGGCTTTCCCAAGCAACTCGCAATTCTTCCTAGATTTTCTTCAGCCCAAAATTTGATAGGTAAACCTAGAAATGTGACCCAAAGTGGGATCACATGCGTAGGCACTTTGTCAAACTCAGTATCAGGTTCCCAATTCTTTAGCACCATAGGTTTGTTATTCTAAGTGTATGGCCCCTTTCCCATAATTTGTAATTTTTCCTCTACTGATTCAAATCGGAATATTAAGCAACCATCGTCATGTAAGAGTACCTTTGGTGTAGTGACTTAATTCCAAACCCCGTAAACAAATTTCCGCATCTCTTTGAAGGTTGGATTCCCTCCCATGACATAACCTATGAGTGTCGATTCCCATTTTTGACATTGCTGATTGATTTCCTCCTGGTTCAGCTTAATAGTTTTTACTCCATCCCTAACCTTCGACAGGTAGAAATTGAGTTGCAATCCTTGATGCGTTGTTCTGTTTCCTTTGACCACATCTGTCATAGTTCTCTTTGCTTCCCTAGATCCAGCAGAATAGCTCAATTTCCTCACTGTGTAGCCATACTATTCTTCGTTAGTTTAGTAATTTCAGCTTCCTTAGGCGGCTGATCTTACATGATTGTCAGTGCACTCCCCATCCCTGGCATCCAGTGTAACAATTGCACCGGAGCTAGTTGTTGTGTGATTCCCGTTTCAGGTGTTACCATTCAATTAGTAATATCCTCATTGTAGTTAGGCGACATTGATTATTGCGAAGTAGGGTTCAAATTACTTTTCCGGCGAATCATTGTTGTTGGCGCACATTAGCTATCCTTGCTAAACATGCGCCTCTAGAACTCAAAGTTTTTTTATTTATTATTATTATTATTATAAATCGCGATATCATAGAAGATTCACATTCTTATGTTGTCTGCAGGATTTATTGGAGCCGGCTGTCCTTTAGCATGAAAATTGCTAGCATTGGGTCATTAAATATGCTGGCTCTGTGAGACACGGGGCAATATCACACTCTTTTTTGTTTTGTTTTTGGAGTATATATTCATATGATATTTGTATTGCATAAAATCAATTAAAAAAATGCTATTTATTAGGGATTTATTTAATTTCAAGTCTCTGTATAGCGTGAAATATGATATGACACGTGAACGTCTAAAGAGAGGACACGTGGAACCCAAGACAGGAATGACCGTAGACCGAACGCAGTTATTCCGCTTGTCACCAAAAAGGATAACGTTCATAAGGGTGTGTTAAATACTTTGCGCCCGGCAGCATTTAATAGGGAATATTCTGCAGCACTAAGAGCGACGGTCCGTTACAGAGAATTTGGCATTTATGTTCACCGTTACGTCTTCATCAATGACATTCATAATTGACATTAAAGAAGGACATGATCCTAGGACTTCCTTGCCTAGACATAGCTGTAAATAGTGAGCTCAGTTATCATTGTAAAGGACACGAATTTTCTGGTAGAACTTACACTCTATTCTGTACAAAGCTTTATACAATTTTACTTTTCTGCTTTCATCATTTCTGTGCCCGGAAACACTGTTCTAATTGTCATCTCTGCTGTTTTCATATATATTTCAAGGCGAAGTATTATACGTCTCTTCAATTATTGTATTATTTAAGGATCGAATTAATTCACTTGTCTAGAAACCACATATAAATTCAACTGTACCATTTTACGGGTAAATAGTTTGGTGCCCATCGTGGGGCCTAGACATCCGTGAAATTAAATTAATCCTTGTCTTTTTTACTAATGCCTTTTGATTATTTTTGTCTTAGAAAAAATTATAGAAAATAGCAGATAACACTGTTAACAACACGTACAATCCAGAAATTCAAGCAGATCAGCCTCATTTCGAGGATTCCATTAGTGACACCCGCAATGAGGAGAACGACGCCATACCGATGCATGACAGACAGTACCCTCGACAGGTTCGGGATACAACTCCCGATGATGCTGATGAGGAACATATCGTGAATGCAGTGAGGATCCTGCAAGAGCAACAGGCAGTACCCTCGACAGGTTTGGGATACAACTCCTAATGATGCTGATGAGGAACATATCGTGGATGCAGTGAGGATCCTACAAGAGCAACAGGCAATCGTTCTAGGCCATCTCACGCGGCAGGATCAGGTTATGATGGAACTGAAGCAGGCGCTATCGAGGGTTTCGAATAATGCAAACAGACGAGATCAAATTCCTACCGTTGTTCCCGTAAACCAAACAACACAGAGAATCAATAACAACACTCCCATGGGCGAAGTTGGCTCCGACGGGGCTGGGGGAGCAGATTCGGTCTCAACAACGAGAACGACCCGTTCAAGAATGAACTTTTATGGTTCATGAAGGAAGTAAACGCCCGCACAGACCAAATCCCTGGTGCGCCACCAGTATTGAAAGGCCCAGACTCGAAGAAGTATATTTAATTACCGTACAAGCTGAGTGCAGCACCAGAACTAATCCCGAACCGGTTCAAGATGCCTGAAATTCCAAAGTATGACGGGACTTCAGACCCACATGAGCATATTACCACCTTTGAGATGCTCGCGGATTCTTTCACCAAGGCTCATGTCGGGGCAAGAAAAATGCATTCCCGGAAGGTCGATATATTCAATATCGCACAGGGAGAATCTGAATTATTATGAGAGATTGTTACTCGATTCTAGAAAGAAAGAATGTTGCTCCTGATTGTGCCGGATGAATGGACAGCTGAAGCATTTACCAAAGGATTGAATCCAAGAAGTTCAGACGCTTCCGAGAAGCTGAAGAAGAGCCTGCTTAAGTTTCAAGGAACAACTTGGGTAGGTGTACACAACCAGAACGAGTCAAAGATAAGGATCGAGGATAACCAGGTCGGTTCTACATCATCAGTCAAAGAACGGGAAAAGAGCAGAGAAAAATCAACGGATGACTACGATGCGGACAGACGAACTTTAAGGGGTCAATTTTTGCCCTACGAGCGGACCGAAGGCCGTGGCAGGAACTTCTGGGTAGCAAACGAGTTCCCGTTGACAGAGGAACCGATCGTGGTCGAAACAATAGATTGCTTGAGGATAAATAGACATCGGGGTCATATGATCCTTCTTACCTGAAGTTATCGGAATACAAATTCAACATCAATATAGTGGAACTGGTATCAGCCATGAGAAACATTAAAGATGCACGATTCCCGAGACCTATGAGATTCGAGTCCAGCCAGAGGGATCCCAACTTATGGTGCGAGTACCATGGGACGAATGGTCACCGGACAAGGGATTGCTGACACCTCCGAGAGGAGGTGGCTGCACTATTGAAGAATAGTCACCTCAGTGAATTAGTGAGAGACCGAGCTAAGAACAATTATGGTCGTAACAGAGACAACGCGAAACTTCCAAAAGTAGGAGAGAACCCCCACGCCAAATGATCAATATGATTTTCGAGGGGAATGAGATTAACGGAGTCACCTTTTTGGCAGCGAAGAGGACGAATCAATAATTCATATTAAAAGACTCCGATAAGACGATATCACTTTCATTGGAGAAGGATGCAGACGGATTGCTATTACCACACAACGATGCATTGGAAATCTATTTAAATGTATTAGATTTTAAGATTAAACGTGTTCTAGTGGATCCAGGGAGTTCGGCCAATGTCATACAATGGAGAGTATTGGAACAAACTAAACACACCGGAAGCATTATTCCGGCAACAAAGCTCGTCGGTGGATTCAACCTTGCGAGCGTGACTACCCGAGAAGAGATCTTACTACTCATGAATGCTGAAGGAGTAATGAAAACAACTCTCTTCGAAATAGAATATGGTGACATGGGATATAACATTATACTGGGAAGACCATGGTTACACGAGATGAAAGTTGTACCATCAACATATCACCAATTGTTGAAGTTTCCAACGCCCCAAGGAATCAAGCAGATAAGAGGTGATCAACCGGCAGCAAGGGAGATGAATGCAATCTTAGTTTCCAATAGCAAAGGCAAGGAATGTGTGGCATAGCAATTGCAGGAACCGGCACTTATTCCCGAACTAGAAGGAGTTAGCCCGGAAATAGAGTTATCAGAACTATATCAGGTGCCAAGATATTTCAAAGTTCCAGAAGAGATAGACACAACAAAGTCCACGACGGAGGAACTGGAGCAAGTTGCATTGTTCGAGGAGTTCCTAAAAAGAAAATTCTATTTGGGGACAGGACTGCACCTGGAGCTCAGGTCTGGTTTTATTAAATTCCTTAAATTTAATTCTGATTGTTTTGCATGGTCGCACGAGGATCTGACAGGCACCCCGACAGAAATAGACGTGCACAAGCTAAGTTTGGATCCTAACATACCTCCGATAAGGCATAAGAAACGCTCTATTACCTACGCCAAGAATAAATTCATCAAAGAAGAGGTAACCCTTGCTTAAAATCGGTTCAGCCCGAGAGATAAGATATCTGGACTTGCTAGCCAATATAGTAGTAGTTCCTAAGAAGGACAATAATTTTCGCATGTGTGTAAACTATAAAGACCTTAATAAGACGTGCCCGAAAGACTCGTTCCGACTGCCAAATATCGATCAAATGATTGATGCCACGACATGAGTTGATGGTTTCCTCGATGCTTATTCAGGGTACAACCAAATCAAGATGAACCTGGAAGATCAGGAAAAAACTTCGTTCATAATGAATTTCGGTGCATATTGTTACGATGTAATGCCCTTCGGATTGAAAAACGCTGGATCCACGTATCAACGGCTCGTAAATAAGATGTTCGAAAAGCAAATAGGAAAGATAATGGAAGTTTATTTAGACGATATGCTTGTTAAGTCTTTGAATGCAGGTGACCATCTTAAACATTTGAAAGAAAAGTTCGACATCCTGAGGAAGCATAACATGAAACTTAATCCCGAGAAGTGCATGTTCGGGGTCAGTTCTAGTAAGTTTCTGGGATTTCTGGTCTCACAAAGGGGAACTGAGGTAAATCCCTACAAAATCAAGGCCATAAAGGATATCCCGGATCAATTGTTGAATGTTTATGAAGTCCAAAGACTCATATGAAGAGGCCATAAAGGATATCCCGGATCAATTGTTGAATGTAAATGAAGTCCAAAGACTCATATGAAGATTAGTAGCTTTGAGCAGGTTCATTTCCCAGTCACCAGAAAAATGTCATCGCTTCTTTACACTGCTCAAAAAGAAAAATACTTTCGAATGGACACTGGAGTGCCAGCAGGCTCTGAGGGATCTGAAGAAGTACTTATCAAGCCCTCCATTGCTTTTAAAACCAAAAGAAGGTGAAACACTGCTAGACTACCTCGCGGTTTCAGAAGTTGCAGTAAGTGTAATTTTAAAGCGGGAGGACAAAGGTACGCAGTTTCCCATTTATTACATTAGCAAAGTTTTAACGGGAGCAGAAACTCGCTACCCACATTTGGAACTGGCCTTAGCTCTCGTAGTTTCCACTCGAAAGCTGAGGCCCTACTTCAAATGTCACCCGATAGCCGTGGTGACTACTTTTCCTTTGCGGATGATCCTCCATAAACCAGAGCTCTCGGGAAGATTGGCCAAATGGGCCGTCAAAATGAGTGAATTCTAGATAGAATATAAATCGAGGACTGCAATTAAGTAGCAAGTCTTGGCTGACTTCATGGCCGATTTCAGTTCGTGACTACTGCCTCTGGCAACCAAGGATGCAGTAATGGTGTCGGAATCGACATCGGGGGTCTGGACCTTATTTATGGATGGAGCTTCCAACGTAAAAGGGTCTGGACTCGGAATAGTCTTAATCACGCCTACGGGGAAACCCTAAGACAAGCCATCAGAACGATTCCTTAAACTAATAATGAAGCAGAGTGTGAAGCTTTGATTGCAGGGCTAGAATTGGCCCGGGGACTTGATTCTGAGGTTATCGAAATTAAATGTGACTCGCAGCTGATGGTAAATCAGGTCTACAGGATCTTTGAAGAACGTATGCAACACTACGTGGTAAAGGTCCAGGCTCTTTTGGCGCGATTTCGGGAGTGGTCAATCACTCACACCCCGAGGGAGGATAACACCGAAGTGGATGCAATAGCAAACTTAGGATCATCGACAAAGATAAAGGGATTAAAATCCAGGACGGTGGTACAACTGATGAGTTCTTCCCAGGATACAGATGGTTACTATAAGATAAATTTGACTAGTCTGGTCTGGGGCTGGAGAAATAAAATAATCAACTATCTTGGGCATTACGCACCAAAGCTACACGATATAGCTTCAAGAGAGGCCAATTATATAGAAAATCCTTCCAAGACTCGCTGGCCTGGTGCATACGAGCGTCGGAAGTAAATTATGTCATAAGAGAAGTCCACGAATGGATATGTGGCAATCACTCAGGCGTAGATTCTTTGGTGCTAAAGTTGGCACGAGCAGGATATTGCTGGCGTCTCATGGAACAAGACGCCAAAGACTTTGTAGGAAAATGTAATAAGTGTCAACACTACGCACTACTAGTACATCAACCGGCAGAACCCTTACATTCAGTTCTGTCCCCATAGTCGTTCATGAAATAGGGGGTGGACATTGCCTGATCGCTGCCACCGGCTCCCGGAAAGGTAATATTTATTTTGATTTTGACTGACTATTTTTCTAAAAGGGTGGAGGTAGATCCTTATAAGAATATCAGAGAACGCGAAGTGGTCGATTTCCTGTGGGAAAATATAATTTGCAGCTTCGAAATACCGAAAGAAATAGCATGCGACAATGGGCCACAGTTTATCGGAGTGAAAGTTACAAAGTTCCTCGAAGATTTGAAGACAAAAAGGATCACATCTTCCCCTTATCATCCAAGCACAAACGGTCAAGCAGAGTCAACAAAAAAAGTGATTATTCAAAACCTCAAGAAAAGTTTGGAAGCGGCAAAAGGCAAATGGCCCGAAGAATTGCCCAGAGTTCTGTGGACCTACCGAACAACAGCCAAATCGAGTACAGGAGAAACTCCTTTTTCCCTTGTGTATGGTACTGAGCCCTAATCCCGGTGGAAGTAGGTAAACCCACTTTGAGATAATTTCGAGCAGATAAAGAATCGAACAACTAAGCGATGTTAATCAACTTGGAGTTGCTCGAGGAACGCAGGGACTTGGCGCATGTACGAATAGTAGCTCAAAAGCAGAGAATGGAGCAATATTATAATCAAAGAGCCAATTTCTGTTATTTCAAAGTAGGAGACTTGTTTCTGAGGAAAGTAACCCAAAATACCCGAGAGCTCAACGCGGAGAAGCTAGGTCCGATGTGGGAAGGTCCCTACTAGATTCAAATATCATAGGGAAAAGTTCATACGAGTTGGAGAACCAGAATGGAGACAAGTAGCGAGCAACTGGAACGTGGCACACCTCAAAAGATATTATTGCTGATGAACATTATTCAAGCGGAAAGTATGTGCTGCATTCCTTTTCCCTTCGATTAATTTTTTTCCCAATTGGGTTTTTCTGGCAAGGTTTTTAATGAGGCAGCAACAAAAAGCATACTACGAAGACAGTGGCAATAAACCCTTTGATAGCAAGGCAAACAAACAAGCTTCCACTCGGGGACGATTAGATAATCTTTGGTTCGATAGCAAATTCCTACCGGGAAGTTAAGTTTGCTACCGAACAAAGGTTACCCAACCGTTCACGGGCATAAACCACTAGAGGGCTGTTAGATAGTCCTTCGCTTGGTAGCATAAATTCCTAAGGGGAAGTAAAGTTGTGTTACCAAGTTTAGGATTATCTAGCAATTCATTAGTGGAATCTTCAAAGATACAAGACTTTCAGTGTTTCAATTCGCACTCTTCGTATTCGAACACTGGGGGGAATGATATGAGGATACGCCAACAATGACTGTCACATCAACTGGAACCGAAAATCTAGAAACTAAACGCATCATCGGGACCGGGGACTGCACAGCCAATCCCGTAAAAACAAGTTGTACAAGATAGCCACAAGTAATGGCAATTTCTTTTCAGCATAGCAAATGCTTATGTATTTTTTGAAAATAGAAGGAATAAAATAAAATCCTTTTGTTTTTATCTTGTTTCTTGTCTGAACGATGAATAAACTTTGTCATTTGAAAGTTAAACAAGTATTCAAATGTTAGTGCCGTAATGAATAGGAGACGTCCTCTATAAGAGCACCGTAAGCATAAGAGGGCCCTCTCTTATAAAACCTTCACGTTAAAGGGTTGGTTCCAGAAGAATTTATGCCCGGAATCTAAAATGCCATCGGGGATAAATACACCCGAAGTTGCAAATGAAAAGGACGCAAAAAGTAAACTTGCACAAATACTTATAAAAACCCTCACATAAAAGGGATAATACTCGGAACCAAAGTGCTTCAAGTAAAGCACATTCGAGACCATACATAGTAAAGCGCAAACGCGCACAGAATTCTTGAGCAAATGCAAAGATTAAAGACTTGCATGGATATTCAAACGAAAGTAAGACTCAAATGATACTTGAGCAAAAATATGTCTTCATTTACAAGAACGTGCCAGAATGTTAAAAGTACAAAATGGGAAAAAGAAAAGGAAAAGCTAAACTGCAGCACCTCCGAAACCAGGAGGAAGAGAAGTCTCTGTATTCCCGGGAAAGGTAGGTGAGTCCACCGATGGCTCAACATTTTCTCCAGTTTGGTCTTCAGCATCATCGTCTTCCGATCACTCTTCAGTTTCCGAAAACTCGGAACCAGAACCAGAAGAACCAGGAGCATCAGACTGCATCGGGAGTCCATTCTTTAGCAGCCAACTCAAGCTGTCGGGCCTTAGCAATGTCGGCATCAACATCAATGATACCAGCTTTGGCCTCTTCCAAGGTTTTTCTCCTCATGCTATACATGGAATAAGTTTTTTCAACAATGAGGGAAGCCACTCGGCTCTTAAGTTCTACTTTGAGTTGGGTAACCTCGG
>MCJB01000422.1:9727-20470 GCA_002018475.1 Nicotiana obtusifolia | reverse complement strand
ATACAACCCTACCTCATCTCTCTGTACTCAGCTCAACAAACAACTCCGCTAGTGATGACTGGTCCCAACACCTACATCTGCACAATTAAGTACAGAGTGTAGTATGAGTATAACCGACTCAATATACTCAGCAAGTATCAAACTAACCTTGGCGAGATAAAAGAAGCAAGAATTATAACTAATACTTGTTATAACATGTACAATTTCATCAATTTAACGAGTACAAAATAATAATGTGATCAAGTCTTAAACCATAGAAAGAACCCTCTGCATGTGCAATTACTCAAGTTCTCTGTTCAGTCAATGATATATCATATAAAGATGATATGCAAATAAATCTGGTAATTAATCATGAAAATTTCAAGTAAAGGTGAAAGGCAAAATCCAAAGCAAACACTGGCCAGACTATCCTTAATAATTCCATATTCATACCAAACCACTTATCAGTAATCCTCGAATCCACATGTACACCATCAAGAGAAAAACATGAGAGGTGACCTTAGGGGGATGGATCCATATCCACATGCTGTATGGACAACTCACGTGCTGCACGAACAACACACATGCTAATTACATCAATCGCACGGACAACTCACGTGCTGCACGGACAACTCACGTGCTGCACGGACAACTCACGTGTTAATAATATCAATACTAGATTCGCACGAACAACTCACGTGCCAATAATATCAACCGCACGGATAATTCACGCGCCAACAGTCACAATCCACCCGACATGGTCACAGGCTTCCAGTCCAAATCATAACACACAGAAAGCAATATATGAGAATACTTGTAGATGATTAATGATTATCAAGTTTCATACTCCTGGACTGTATAAATAACATGCTATAGTGTAGGCATGTACAATGTGTGCTATCACAACTAGAATAGACAATTTCATCACGAAATAGCAATTTATCAGATTCGATCGGAAGAATAACCTCAATGAAATCTCAAATGTGGTACAAATAGCTCAAAGAGGGGTACAAATAGGAGAATTATCATAGCTTTAAGCTTACCAGTCAATTCAAGGCATGTCATCGCGTAAGCACAACCCCGAGCATACTAATTTCATCCAATTTCATCGACAAATCGACCCTCAAATCACCAAATCTCACTCTCCAATACCATGGTCCTAAATCCCCATTTTCCACTTTAAATTCACATAAACTAGGTGTAATAATCAACGGATAATCAATATTCATTAATAAATGTTATTAAACTTCACTTATCTCTTAAATTGTAGCAAAAATCCTCTCAAAAATCGCTCTTAGCCAAGTTCCAAATCTCCCAAAATGAGAAAACACTAAAATCCTTTGATTTAATATCCTACCCAGAGATCCCGCTTCCGCACTCCAAAAGTCCGCTTCTGCGGTCAAAAATGCGCATCTATGCATTGCACTTAAGTCCCGACCTAGCGTTTTTGTGGCTAGGCCCTCTCACCTGCGGATGCACATCTATTGTCACGACCCAAAATCCACTAGTCGTGATGGCACCTAACCCAACCTGCTAGATAAGCCAACTAACAGTCAATATATTCCAAGATTAATGAGAAATAAATGATGAAATAACTGAACTTTTATGCAACAACCCAAGGACTAGTACAAGTCACTAGCCACTAAGACTTAGATCTACAAAACTGGTATGAAGTAATACAACATCTGTTTGAATATATATAAACATAACTCAAGTCTAAGACTGCCAAAAACAAGTGGTGGCCATGTCCGGACAATGGATACATCTTCAACGCCAGCTCCCGCCATGTACCGCAACATCAGCTCCTAGATCTGCATCCAAGGTGCAGAAGTGTAGTATGAGTACAACCAACTTCATGTACCCAATAAGTATCATAATTAACCTCGGCGAGATAATAGCATCAAGAATTATAAATGATACCCACCAGTCACCTGTACAAGTTCTTAAATCCAGCAGGTATAGAATAGATATATGATCATATCAAGAAACACAAGTAAAACCACCTTGGTGCTCACAATTAATTGTTTTAAAGTGTTCTACTCAGTCAATAGTCCAACATATAAGGGGGATAGGCAAGTAAATAAGGTAAACAGCCAAGGAAATTGCAAGAAAAGATGAAATGTAATAATCAAATATCAGTCCGTTACGGCTCGCAACCCGATCCAAATAACTTTAAACCACCCCTAACCACTTCGTAATTGCGAAGGCTGCTGCTCGCAATTGCGACATCAGAGCACCAGCACACCAGCAATTACAGTTTCAGTCCATTTCGAATCACGTCCGAAACTCGTCCGAGCCCTCGGGCTCCAAATCAAACATCCACACAAGTCTAAAAATTCACCTTTAAATAAACAGGTAACATGTTTTTGTGCCTGATAATTGAATTGTTGGCAATTTAATTTAAAACATAAATCTTAACTTATTCACGGTTCATGGAGACTTCCTTTCAGACATCCTTTAGACCAAGTCAAGTCAAAGATTAAAGCATGAAACCAAGATTCGTAATTTGATAATACATAATGATTAGAATGCTTTCTCGTGCATAAAAATGGTGATATAAAAAGAAAATATGACTCAAAATTTTTCTTAGTTATTTGTATTTTGTTAGAGTTGACCACTTATCCTTCTAGAAATGGTGAACAAATTAGCAGAAATGTTGACCCGTCAGCCTCAAATGAAGTATGAGAAAGTTCAACAACGCTGCTATAAAATTCTGGAGATGTAGCTTTTTTAAAATTAGAAAACAGGTTAATCGAAATGTTAGTAATTAACTACAGGATTTAACTTAGATATACTTCTAAAAAATTTAGTGTATTTTTACTAATTATAGCAGGTTCTGTGGCATATTTTTTAGGTTACTAACCTAACTTATTAAGGACAGATACCTATAGTTATTTTTTCACGCTGTGATTTAATAGTGAAAAAATTCAGAATATAAAAGTTAAACACTAAAGTATAAATTAGTAAACGGGAAAGAAAGATTACCACGAATCTCCTTGGTCTAGCCTTGGTCATGCCTCATCGGTGTGTTAATTTCTATGGGAGAGATGTGATTATAGTCAGTTAATGTGTTATAAGCTTGTTTTCTTCTTATGTATATGATCTTATCGGGTTCATTATTCTTCGAATTTCGTGATTGTTCTAGTGTATCCACGTTCATTTGATTTTTAAAACCTAACAATTACTCTTTGGAAAGTTGCAATTGATTCAATTATTTTGTCATTTACGAATTAAAAGAACCTGCACGTTGCAAATTTGTTTGTCTGTTGAGTTTGAAGAGATTAAAATAATTTTCATGGGTGGTCCTTCTCTTAGTATCGTACTTGAGAATTTATATTTCATATGGCTCAGCAGTTCCCATCTCAACCTCTCGGGCCATAGTGGTCTGAATATCGGAGTGCAACCCCGTAACAAATCTCCGTATTCTCTCCGCCTCAGTAGGAAGTATCATAAGTGCATGGCGAGACAACTTAGAGAATCTCGTCTCATAATCGGTCACTGACATCTGACCCTGCTGGAGCTGCTCAAACTGAAACCGCAACTCTTCCCTTTGGGAGGGTGGAATACATCAATCCAAGAAAAGGCGTGTAAACTGATCCCAAGTCAAGGGAGAAGAACCTGCTAGTCTGCCAAGAAGATGAGACTGCCACCATCTACGGGCCCTGCCCTCCAGCTGGAAAGTAGTAAAATCCACCCTGTGAGTCTCTAATATCCTCGTGTTGTGCAGTTTGTCCCTGCACCGATCAATGAAATCCTGGGGATCCTCATGTCACTCACCTCCGAAGACAGGAGGGTGTAGCCTAGTCCATCTGTCTAATAGCTTCTGCGGCTCGCCGACCGCAGCTGGTCTGGGCTCAGGCATGGCTGCTGCCACTGGCTCGGCTCCGCCCACGGGTAGTGTGCCCAGGGTCTGATATACAACAGCTGCATGCCTAGGAGCCTGAGCAGTAAGGGTCAGTGCTCCCCCTCCAGCTTGCGATGTGGCTGGGTCTGCTGGAAATAAATCGGCTAGGGTCATAGTATCCATGAACAGTAGCATATGGGACAATACCTCCTAGAAGCCCGGTGCTGACATGAAATCTACCGGGGCTGGTTTTGCTGCAGGCACCTCGCCCTGCTTCTCAATAATGGGATCCTCTACCGGATTCGCTGGTGGCGTGGCTGGGGCAACTCTAGGACATCCTCGTCCCCTACCTCGGGCTCGTGCCCTCCCCCGGCCTCTAACTACAGGGGAAGTAGCTCCTCCTGGGTCTGGAACATTCGCCGTGCGCGTTCTCACCATCTGTGAGAGAATAAGAGAAAAATACTTAGTATAACATTAATTGCAGGATAGGAGATGAAGAAAGAGTAGTTTCCTAACACCCTATAGCCTCTTGAAGATAAGTACGGACGTCTCCGCGCCGATCCGCAAGATTCTATTAGGGCTGCTCATAACTTGTCAGACCTACGTGAACCTAGTGCTCCGATACCATATTGTCACGATCCAATTTCTCCTATAGGCCGTGATGGCCCTCAACCTTACCGCTAGGCAAGCCAACGGTGAACTAACCTTATGATTGTTAATTAGCGCATAAATAGGAAGTAAGAATTTAATAAGACGAAAGATAATTAATTTTAAGAGCAAATGAGATAAGTAAATATTCAAAAAAAAAAAAGAAGATTATCATGTATCTACTAGCATAATTTCCAAGACCTGATGTCACAAGTGTACGAGCTACTAGTAGAATATACAAAAATACTACATTACTGTCTGAAGTGAAATAGACAGAAAGTAAAAAAAAACATAAGGAAGACTTCGGGTGTTGCAAAACGGGCTCGAAAGGCAGCTCACCGCTAAGTCTCGAATAAATCAAGGATGCGTGCCGCACTAATAGCCAGATGCACCTGTCTCAGATCCTACACGATTAGTGCAGAAGTGTCGCGTGAGTACATAAATAACATATACCCAGTAAGTATCTAGTCTAACCTCGAAGAAGTAGTGACGAGGGGTCGACTTCGACACTTATTATGGGCTAACAAAAAAAATACCGAATTTATAATTAAGCATGGATTATAGAATCACAGCTGAAAACTCATTAACAAGAAATAAATAAATAATTCTTTCACTAATAGTAAATCCCAAATTAATTTCCATCATTTAACAAATTAAGCTCTCAAGCCAATGAAACAATATCAATTACAATTTGGCTCCAAGAACTATTACGCATGAATTATCCCGAGGTCGTACGATCCGATCCAACATACAAATATATAAATTGTGCACTGCCAAGGGTCGAACAGCACAAACCATAGATGCATCTATTCTATTACCGGGCGTTCGACCCGCTCCACAAGAAGAGAAGATACTTTATAAACAACTGATTCAAAGATTATTAAGAGGCTAATATTCAAAGAAAACACCAATTCTCATTAAGTGGGTCAAGTAACCCGTCCAAAACTCAAGTAAATGAAATTTGGCCTTTTACAATTCCTTTATCAAGTTCCAATATGGTTTAGGAACTTAAATTACAAGTCAGGTGCAAACATCGCAAGTATAACATGATTTGGGTCCTAAACTACCCGGACATAAGCATAATTAATAGCTACGTACGGACTCTCGTCACCTCGTGCATACGTAGCCTCTACAAAATAGAAGCACATATTAATCCAATTCACCTAAGAGGTTAATTCTCTCTTACAAAGAGACTTACCTTGTCTCAAAGCTTACTTTCCGGTCCACAATTGTGCTTTAAACCCTCAACTCGGTGCCAAACGACTCGAAACTAGTCAAATATTATATAAACTAGTCAATACATGTTCAAAAGTTCATATCCTAACTATTTAAGTAATTTCCCAACTCTAATTGAAGAATTCCTAAAATTCACCCCCTGGCTCACATGCCCGGATTCCAGAAATTTTTGAAGAAAGTTGTGACCCATAACCTCATGAACTCAAATATATGATTTTCACTAAATTCCATAACTATTTTCGTGGTTAAATCCCATTTTTATCAAAAACCTAGGTTTTCATCTAAACCCATGATTTTCACTAATTTACATGTTAAAACTACGCATAATCTATGTATTTATCTCACATGGCGTAGAAATTACTTACCTCAAAGTGTTAGGTGAGAACACCTCTCTAAGAGCTCCAAGAATCGCCCAAGCAATGAAATAAATGAGCTCAAAATGCCTAAGTCCCGTATTAAATTGAGATTCTGCCTTCTGCGATTTTCGCATCTGCGGAGGTTTAGTCGCTTATGCGGCTCCGCATCTGCGGAAAAGGTCCTCAAAGATACGGTCCTCCCCTCAGTTGGCTCCCTCGCTTCTACGACCAGCAGCTCGCTTCTATGAGACCGCTTCTGCGGTGCATGCGCTGCACCTGCGACCTAACCCCGCTTCTGCTATCATCTCCTTTGTACCTGTGCCTACACAGGTGCGGTTTGCCTAACACTTTTGTGATGCCTGGGCAGCCCATGCTGGGCCGCTTCTGCAATCAGGGGCTCGCTTCTGCGAGCTCGCACCTGCGGCTGGCCAAGCGCAGGTGCGATTGCACCAGAAGCTGGGAGCTTCGGCTGTTGTTCCCAAGTTCCAACTTGGTCCGAGCCTCGTCCGATTAACACCGGGGGCCCGCCTGAACATGCCAACAAGTTTGAAATCATAATACGGGACCGGCTCGCGCCCTAGGAATGCATAAAACATCAAAAAAACTAAGAATCACATCCCAAACTAAAGTGAATCAACTTAAGAACTTCAAGTTCTTCAAACTTACTCCGAACGCGTCGAAACATACTTAAACTACTCGGAATGACACCAAATTTTGCGTGCAAGTCTTAAATCACCAAACAGAACTAATCCCGATCTCGGAAATACCAATTGGACCTCGATAACACCAAAACTTACTCCCAACCAAATTTAAAGAACTTTAAAACCTTCAAAGAGCCAACTTTCACTATTAGGCGCTGAAACGCTCCCAGGTCGTCCAAAACCCGATCCGAACATACGTCCAAGTCCAAAATTATCATATGAACCTATTGGAATCGTCAAATCTCGATAGTAAAGTCGTTTACTCAAAAGGTTGACCAAAGTCAAACTTAGCCTTTTTGGCCAACCTTAAGAAACCAAGTGTTCCGATTTCAACCCGAACCCTTCCAAATCCCGAACTAACCATCACCCAAGCCATAAGACATTAAAAGCACATACGGGGAGTCTTATTTAGGGGAACGATGTTCAAGCAAACGACCAGTCGGGTCGAATCAGCAGTTAATTCTTTTGGTGTCCCATTTTGATCTATACATATCTAACAAAATCTTATGAGATTTGTCATGGATCTATCCCAATTTTAGGGTTAACCAAAAGAAAAATAGGTTAGTTACATGAGTTTCAGACTGAAATTTGGATGAATAATCTTTTTATTTAGTTTTATCTTTTTTCCCACCTTCAGAAGAATAAAGCATATGCATTTTTACTAGTGTTAGAATTTAACTTTGGGTTGATTACCCAAAAGTCACTTTTCTTTCTTTTGTTACATAAAAGTCATTCAATTTTGTGTTCGTTACCCTAAAGTCACTTTTCTTTCATTTGTTACACAAAAATTATTTTACTATGCCCAAGTTATCACAATAGTCATTCTAACCAGATTTTACAAACCTTTTACCTAAAAAGTCTATTATGCCATTTATATTATAAATCCTCCCATTTATGCAACACCTTCTATATTATATGATATATAATATACTTTTACCTAAGTATTTTACTTATAAGTAAAATAACTTAATATTATTTTATTTATTATTTTATAATATATTCGTACATTTAATTTTCTCTTAACATTAATTTTGAAGATATATAAGTAGCATTATTAAATTTGTCGGTAATATTATCGTGAAAAAATCTCAAGTCCACGTTCTTAACCATGCCTAATGAAATATTTTTAATGAAAATTATAAAATTAAAGCTCACTGATTTATCAGCCAAGCCATACCCATTAATTCAATAAATACAAAACTTACATTTAGCACAATGAAACAACTGATTAATACTTTCAAATAAATAATATTAACAGATAAAGCTTTAAGAAACTTAATTAAACACAAATATACTAGAAACTCTAAAATTCTTATTAACTACAAAAATACTATCATTTGTTAAAGAAATCTATTTTTATAATCTCAAATAAATATTAAAAATAAATATTTTTTATTTTTTTAATATTTAAAATAGTTCACGTTTGAATATGATTAAACAAATTGAATGCCACAGAATATATATTATAAAAATAATAAATAAAATAATATAAATTTATTTTAGTTATAAGTAAAATACCTAGGTAAAAATATATTATATAGTATATAGTATATAGAAGGTGTTACATAAATGAGAGGATTTATAATGTCAAGGATATAATAGACTTTTCAAGTAAAAATATTATAAATCTGGCCAATGTGAATTTTGGGTTAGATAAAGCAAAGTAAAATAATTTTTGTGTAACAAATGAAAGAAAAGTGACTTTTGAGTAATGAACACAAAGTTAAATGATTTTTACGTAACAAAAAAAGAAAAGAAAAATGACTTTCGCATAATGAACACAAAGTTGAATGACCACCCATGAAAATTACTCAGATTAATACAAGGAAGCACGTGATTCTTTAATCTGTGAAACAACTAAGGCTACTAGTTCAATTTTCAAGAGGAAATCCACAGATTGTGAGTGTCCAGTCACACAATGGATGTATGAGCAGATGGATGAACCAAAATGGATTTTACTTGTATTAATTTGAGTGTTCGCATGAATTACTAAAGAACTTGGTTCTTTACCATGTTTCTTAAGCGTAAAGTAAACATGCAATAAAATGAACACAATGATTTTTACGTGAAAAATCACCCGACTCAAAAGGTGCAAAAACGATGACCTACCACGTAGGATTTTCAGCTCCAACTCCACTAGAACACTGAGCCAAAATGTATCAATTACAAAACTGTAATTAAATACTCTCCAGTACTCCTACTACTCCTATCTGATTCACAAGTTACTCTAACATATAAAGCAAAATACTCACTCTAACTCACTGATTGTTTATGAAACTTGTTACAACTCAATTACCTAAAACATATTCACTAAGCTGACTCGGGAAGAATACAATGCAAGTACTCAACACAAGTAAACAACTTATGATTCTTTAGTTGATGTGCAAAAGGATGGTTTAGAAGTCCAAAATCAATCCTATTTAAACACGACTTGAGATCTTCTAGGAGTCCCAATTAAAGTCAGCTTTCTCTTTAATAGGACTTCTACTGTTCCAAGGATTCCACATGCTGTGGGACTTTAGTCTCTGACTGAATTATCTATATCTTTTTGAGCAACGACCCTTATCACTTATAGTAGCCATCGTCCATCAAACTCGGACTTGGGTAACTTTGAGATAAAGTTACTGTCTTGTACAGACGTACAAGTATCACCCAGGAGGAGATGATTCTTTCTCCTTAGGAGCAGGTTCTTCAGAACAGTTAAGCAGCTACATTGAGGACCTGGTTCTTTGAGTATTTAGTCATACTTTGTTAATCATCAAAACTTCATTATTCAACAAATTTTCCTTTTTGATATTGACAAACTTTGTGCACAGTAGAACCGGACAATCACCTCAAAGAACCAGATAATCACAACAAGCACTATTGACAGACATGTATGTTCATAAAAACTTCCAAACAACTTCAAACCTTATCTTCCCCCTTTTAGCATCATCGAAAAAAAAATATTAGACATTAAGCATAGATAATGTAAGATTCAAGGCCAAATAGGTGACAACACAAGCATAAGAAAGGGCAAATAAACTAGGCTGATGATTCAATAGAGTACAAAGCAGTAATACAGAGCAATAAGAGACATTAAGTAGTGCTAAAAGAAGCCCAGGGCCTTGTCTTCATCATTAGAACAAAATAAACTAAGAATACTGCCAACTACTCAGACTAAGACAAAAAAGAGCAAAAGATAAGACATCACTAGAATAGCAAAAGAACTAAGGACGCTGGGAAGGAACAGGTTTAAGGGTAAGAAGCAGATGAGATGAAAGCTTTCACAAGGGTAGCAAACTGTTGAGCATGGACCTCTTTGTCTCTTCTGAGCTCTTCCCTAAGTTGCTTTGTTTCCTTTCTCAACTCATTATTGTCTTCGCAAAGCTTGGCATTCTCTTCAACAGCCAACTCCAACCTCTTGTTGAGTTCTGCAACCCTACTGCTCCCAGGAAGAATGGTAGATCCTGTGGGTCCTCTAGCCTTGATCTCCTCACAGCCACACTGCTTGAGGGTAACAACATCCAAAACATCATTGTGGTTTCCAAACTTAAGCTCAGGTAAGACAATGTTGAGCTTGTCAAATAACTCAGTCAACATAAAACCGTATGGCATAGCATGCTTTGGTTTGGAAGTATCTGCAGCTCTTGCCAAGTGCTGAATCATCAGGCTAGGAAGATTGATAGGTCGACCAGTGTCAAGCAGTTCCATCACAGCCATGTCTAGCAGAGTAGCTTCATGCCTTTGCTCAGACCTCTAAAGATTGCAGGAGTTGACAAACTGAAACAATAGCTTGTGAAAGGGAGTCATATCGGTCTTGTACACTTTCTAGGAGCATCTAGTTCAAACTTTTGGGAGAACTTCTCGGTGACCACAATGCCAGTGTCAACATCATTGCCTATTCCTGGCCACTTCTTCTTCAAGTAATTGTCAAATCCCAAAGAAGGGATATTTAGAAGCAGTTGTATAGAACTCCACCACAGCAGGAACAAAAACT
>MCJB01000420.1:0-18908 GCA_002018475.1 Nicotiana obtusifolia | reverse complement strand
AACTTTGTAAGAATATTATTGTAACTTATTATAATTTTACTAACTTTGAATATATTTCAAGGTTTGAAATTTGAATCTAATTATAAATTTTGAAACTAATTGAAACTTTGTAAGAATATTATTGTAAATTCTTTAATTCTAAATTTTAACTTTGAAACATACTTTTCATTTCAAATATATATTCAAAGTTAGTAATATTTAGTTGTTATATTTTCAAAAACTTATAATCTCCTTCTACTAGACTACTACAAAATTTATAATTTTACTAACTTTGAATATATTTCAAGGTTTGAAATTTGAATCTAATTATAAATTTTGAAACTAATTGAAACTTTGTAAGAATATTATATAGTAATTTTTTTAATTCTAAAATTCAACTTTGAAGCATATTTTTCAATTATTTATAAAGTTAAATAAATGAGTCTAATGGTAATTATTAAAAAAAAAAAAAAAAAAAAAAAAAAAAACCGGGTGACCGGCCGGACCGGACCGGACAAAACCGGTAGACCGGCCACCGGTACCGGTCACGAGCCGGTCGGATGGATTTTAGCCGGTAAGGCCGGACCGGATACGACCGGTTAGGTCCGGTTTTGGCCCAGTAATTGTACCGGACCGGAAAAAAAAATCCGGTCCGTGACCGGACCGGACCGTCTGCCAGCCTTAGTGTGCATCAACGTAAAATTATTGTCCGACAACAAAAGAATAACTATCATGTGTCTAAGAAAATTTTTTCATAAGAATATTTTAGTAGATCATATATTTGTCAATTTTTTTAATTTTTATTAAACATATATATACTTATAAAAAATTTAACAAAGTAAGATTAAAATAATATTCATATAAAAAAAATCCGAAAAACCCGACAAAACCGAATCAATTCAAACCAATATAGTTGGTTTGATTTGGTTTTGATAAAAATGGAACCAACACGGTCCATGTATACCTTCATATGTATATTATCCTCAACAAATAAATAGGTGCACGTAGAGGCGAATTTAAGATGTAGTGGGTTCAAAATGAGTGTAATCTTATAATATGTGTAGTTCTTAATTTTGTCACATATATGTATGAAGTTTCCTATATCTGCATTTGAGTGTACGTATATACATTAACACTAGGTTTCAAACTTAGTGTCATGGGCGGCTTTCTAGCCTCGCCCCATAACCCCTTGGACGCGCCCCGTGGCGTCCTAAGCCTCTCAAAGCCTATCGCCACGGACGGCCCCGTGGTCTTGGCCGCGCCAAGTGACAAGCGCGCATGTGCCTTTGTCGCCCCACCAACACTCCTTGCCGGCGCCCAGCGGCTTGCGAGTGGCAACTCTGCTGCGCACACAGACAATGCCGCACAGACAAGCGATGCCGCGCCCACCGACAGCAACGCGCGCGCGGACCCTGACCCTCAAGACGAAGTTGCTGCCATTGGACTTAGTTGTTCTACATCTTAGAAGACTAAGTTCCTTTCATTGTAAATATAGAATAGGTTTACTTGTTTTATATTCATTGTGCTCCTCGAGCTTCATTAGGTCTACTCTTGTAATTTTGGTTTATTTATTTTAAGCATTATTAGGGGGGTATCAGCATTCACACATTTTCAGCAAGCATTCAAATTCTCTGTACTGGTGTCTCACCCCCTCGACACCACATTAGCTTTGTAATAGCTTTCAGCATTTTCAATACAATCATCAAAAATTCATCAAAGCTTCCGCTGCTCTCAATTCTCTTGTTGCCTACGATATTGGTTTTCCCGCACGGCACTGACAATCTAGTCTAGCGTGCGGAGGGGACCTCAGTTGGCGGACGGCAATCGTACTGACATAGATTGCCTAGCCTTACGTTACCCTTCCAAAGCATCTCAGGAAGGCGTCGCGTAACAGTTGGTATCAGAGCTTAGGCTCAACACATCGGACAAGGGAACGTGTTGCCATTTCACCATTTCTGACCATGGTGACTCAAGGGGATCGGATCACCGTCCTCGAACAGGCTCTTGACGTACTACGGCCCATCGTAGGTACTGTGCCCGACTTAAAAGCCAGCCTAGAGCAAAGGTTGGACGACCTGGACCGCAGGATGCGGCAGGCCGAAAATGACATTGCAAACATCAGTCGGGACTCTGAGGATGACCGCCAAACAGCAACTGTCGAGGCAGCTGCCCTTCATGGCAAATTCGATGACCTCCAACAGGAGTGTGCGCAGGATTTAGCCCATCATCAACAAGAGGCAGACAAAATCACTGCCATGCAGCAAACCATAGACAACTTGACAGGCCAGCTCAACGTTGTCAATGCTGCTCTTCAAGGCTTGCTCAGAGGAGCCGACAATCATATTGGGGGTGCCATAAACATTGCCCCTGCTCCACAAATGCTGAAAATTCCGGAACCAAAGCCATACAACGGTGCCCGGGATGCTAAAGAAGTGGAGAACTTCATATTCGACATCGAACAATACTTCGATGTCGTTGGTCCCCTGGACGAAGCAAAACAGGTAGCAACTGCTGCCATGTATCTTCAGGGCGATGCTAAACTCGGGTGGCGAGTGAAGTATGAAGCCATCAGGGCCGGCGAGGATAATCTGCAGACATGGGCGGAACTGAAGGCAGCCATACGCCTACAGTTCTTCCCCGAGAATGTGGAATACAATGCACGGAGGAAACTGCGGGAACTTTGGCAAACCAAATCAGTGCGGGAGTACGTGCGGGATTTCTTCGCGCTCATGCTAAACATACGCGACATGGGGGACAAAGACAAACTCTTCTCCTTCATCGAAGGTTTGAAACCCCATGCCCGTGCAGAGCTGCAATGACAAAGGGTGGACACCCTGCCTAAGGCAATCCAAGCTGCTGAGTGCCTTGGGGATTATCATCTTGAATCTCTGAGAGATAGGTCCCAGCCGCCTATCCGAGGAGCATACGCTGGGAGCCAACCAAGCCATGGTGGTCCTAGCAGAAATGGGGGAGATCGAAGTGCATCCAAATCTAAGACTCCTTCATCAAGCAGCAACACTGTTGCATCAGTCAACAACAATCAAGGGAGAAAGCCTCCCTCAGAATGCCGTCATTGCGGTGGGGCACATTGGAACAATGAATGCCCACACGTACAGATCAATGCTCATCAGGCCGTCGAAGATGGGTCAGACACTGACACTGACGACGCGGAGCAAGTGGGTGCTTTCAGTGCACTTGTTAGCTCCATCTCAGACACCTTAGCGGGATCCAGCACTGGTAAGCCTAAGGAGCATGCATTCCCGATCATTGGAAAGGGAAAGAGAAGGCGGACGGGAAATCTCCTACCAGAAAAGAGAGGACCCTCATGTTCGTCGACGTGAAAGTAAACGGTCGTCCCATCCGGGCGATGATCGACACGGGTGCTACCCACAACTACCTAGCCTCATCTCAGGTAGAGCGCCTTGGTTTGGCCGTGAAAGAGTGTAAGGGCAGTGTTAAGGCTATCAACTCACCTTTTCAGCCGTTGAGTGGAAAAGCCAAAGCAGTACCAATGAAGCTTGGTTCATATGAGGGAAAACTTGACCTACGCATAGCTACCATCGATGACTTCGAACTGCTAGTGGGTTTGGAATTCCTGAGACAGACCAACACCATACCGGTACCATTCGCAGACATGCTCCTAATGATGGGAGAAAACGGGGCCAAACCTCGTGTCGTCCCATGCAAACCCATAAAGATGACTGCTGAAAACATCTCAGCCATGCAGTCGAGGAAGGGAAGCAAAAGACATGAACCCAAAGCTCAGGCTACCCCTATCCTCAAGAATCAGAAAACAAATCATCGGCGCCAAGCAATTGTTGACGCCCCTCATCGCGTGAAGACTTGCCAACCATGTCCCAAGGGCAAATCGGATCGCTCAGCAAAAGTGGGACTCTTGAAACCGCTACCTGTCTCGCAGAGACCCTGGGAAAGCATTTCCCTCAACTTCATCACTGGATTGCCAACGGTCGGAGAGCTTACAACCATCCTGGTTGTGGTTGACCGGTTTTCCAAATATGCAACATTCATACCAGTTCCACAAAACATATCGGCGGAGGATACAGCTCGACTCTTCTTTGCCCATATTGTCAAATATTGGGGCATGCCCAAGCACATCATTAGTGACTGCGACTCACGCTTCACTAGCAAATTTTGGACCCAACTCTTTGGGTGTTTTGGATCCACAGTCAGTCACAATCCAACCATTCATCATCAGGCAGATGGCCCAACAGAACGGTTCAATGCCATACTGGAGGAATACCTCCGCCATTTTGCAACCGGGTCGCAACAACATTGGGTGAAGCTCTTGGATGCTGCTCAACTGTGTTTCAATTCACAAAAGTGCGCCTTGTCAAACAAAAGCGCTTTTGAAATTGTTACCGGACAGCAACCGCTAATCCCACAAATGATGAATGCATCAAGCAAGCCGACACTGCATAAAGCTGCCAACTTTTCGAAGGAATGGGAGCAAACCATGCAGATAGTGCGGAGCTATCTCGCCAGAGCCCAAAACAGGGCCAAGAGGCATGCTGAACAGAACCTATGCTTTGCTCAATATCAGCCAGGAGACAAAGTGATGGTAAAAGTCCCAACGCGGTGCTTATTATCAGGCAAGGCCAAAGACCCTCGTCTATTGCGGCCATATATCGGACCCATGTCCATTGAAAAACGCCTTGGGAAAGCTACATACCAGGTCAACATTCCATCCTGGTGGAAAATCCATCCAGTGTTCCATATCAGCCGCCTCAAATCATTCCGCAATTACATGGAGCGTCAAGCAGACCCTCATCAGCACTCCACAAAACAGAGGGGAACAGACCTCCCAACCAACAGACGCTCCCAACATCATCATCATCATCAGGCAAACAAGGCTCCGGGGACGGCGCCAACTCAGGTGGGGGAGAATGTCATGGGCGGCTTTCCAGCCTCGCCCCATGACCCCTTGGACGCCCCCCGTGGCGTCCTAAGCCTCTCAAAGCCTAGCGCCACGGACGGCCCCGTGGTCTTGGCCGCGCCAAGTGACAAGCGCGCATGTGCCTTTGTCGCCCCACCAACACTCCTTGCCGGCGCCCAGCGGCTTGCGAGTGTCAACTCTGCTGCGCGCATAGACAATGCCGCACAGACAAGCGATGCCGCGCCCGCCGACAGCAACGCGCGCGGGGACCCTGACCCTCAAGACAAAGTTGCTGCCATTGGACTTAGTTGTTATACATCTTAGAAGACTAAGTTCCTTTCATTGTAAATATAGAATAGGTTTACTTGTTTTATATTCATTGTGCTCCTCGAGCTTCATTAGGTCTACTCTTGTAATTTTGGTTTATTTATTTTAAGCATTATTAGGGGGGTATCAGCATTCAAACATTTTCAGCAAGCATTCAAATTCTCTGTACTGGTGTCTCACCCCCTCGACACCGCATTAGCTTTGTAATAGCTTTCAGCATTTCAATACAATCATCAAAAATTCATCAAAAGCTTCCGCTGCTCTCAATTCTCTTGTTGCCTACGAAATTGGTTTTCCCGCACGGCACTGACAATCTAGTCTAGCGTGCGGAGGGGAACCTCAGTTGGCGGACGGCAATCGTACTGACATCGATTGCCTAGCCTTACGCTACCCTTCCAAAGCATCTCAGGAAGGCGTCGTTATACCACATAGATATATACCACATAGATATATTAATCGGAAAAGGGCCAAATATACCCCTGTACTATGAGAAAAGGTTTAAATGCACCCCTCATTATACTTTGAGTCCAAATATACCGCTGTCGTTATACTATTGGTTCAAATATACCCCTCTTCCGTTAAGTTTGTCCAAAGTGGACATCCAATCTTACGGCACTGACATTTGATGAGGTGGATGCCACATGGCTTGCCACCTCAGCGCCCCTAACCCATTTTATGCCTCCCTTCTATTTTTTTGCCCACCACTGAAATTTTCTTCCCCTCCACCACTATTGCCACCATTATCGTTACCATAAAAAATATTGTATTCCAAATTTTAATCTTTTATACATGGAATAAGGGTGCTGAGGTGGCAAGCCATGTGGCATCCACCTCATCAAATGTCAGTGCACGTAGGATTGAATGTCCACTTTGGACAAACTTAATGGAAGAGGGGTATATTTGAACCAATAGTATTACGACAGAGGTATATTTGGACCAAAAATATAACGAAGGGTATATTTAAACCTTTTCTCATACTACAGGGGTATAATTGGCCCTTTGCCGAATATTAATTGATTTCTTCAAGTCCTTAAATGAGAGATAGGCCTGTATTCTTCTGCAGCTTAACTACATACATCTTTGGTGCGTTTCTTTTTGTTTCTTTAGTAAGATACTAAAATTCATATCTTACTTATCCAAAAGGAAAAAGTCTCACAGCTGATGCCTCCTTAAAGCACAAAAAAGAAAACAAAATTTGAAAATAAAAGATTACAGATAAAAAGAAAGAAAAATTACAGAAAAGAGTAAAGCAGGGAAGTAATATCTTAATACGCTAAACGGACCATTGTTATCATTTTGTCTGATCTTGTTGCTGAGTTCATTGCCAATTTCCATATTACAGAGCTTCCGTAGTATGTAGCTGAGAGAAAAATTACAGAAAAGAGTAAAGCGGGGAAAGTAATATCTTAAGAAGCTAAACGGACCATTGTTATCATTTTGTCTGATCTTGTTGCTGAGTTCATTGCCAATTTTCATATTACAGAGCTTCCGTAATATGTAGCTGAGTAACAGTTCTTCTATGATATGGATAAAAAAATTCTATGTTCGTATATTACTTTGGTTGTCACGTAGTTTAGTTTCACAAGAAGTAATAGTTTGTATTTGGTGGACAATTTGGAGAGAAAGAAACTCAAGATGCTTTGAAGATTTGGCTAACTCTGAACAAAGGATCAAGCTGAACTGTATATTCTTATTCTACTTTTGGTGTAAAGAAACCGTTGTACAAGATGTAGAGATCTCTGGTAGATCTCATTGGTTCCTTGTAGCTGTTACAAGATTGTTTTTGCAACTTTTTGGGTCTTGTAACACTGTTTTTACTTCTTAGCAGTCTTTGTGCTGAGGACTATCTTTTAATATAATGAAATCTGTTACCTTCTCCCAAAAAAAAAAAAAGAAGTAATAGTTTGTTCCCTTTTTTATATCTGTATGTATGGCCTTAGCACAGCCTTTGTGCTAAAATTATATAATATGTTGCCATTCTCAAAGAAAAACAAGAAGTGATAGTTGGTTCCTTGTGTTAATCATTACTATGATGGAGTTTGCTGGTTATGAAATGATCCTTGCCAAACATTTTAGTATATCTTTTACTATATGTTTATTTCAACTTTGAGGCACTGATTAAAACAAGGGTTTGGTGCTTTCCTAATTCTTAAATTTGTAGGACATGGGCATTGAAGATCCTGAAGTTGTTGATATGGTAAACCAGATTGAAGAACTCGAGAAAAAGCTGTTTTCTCATCCACTTCATAAGGTATGACAAGAAATTTGGTATTGAATGATCTGTTAATTCAGTGATGAGACATTAAATCTATAAATCATGGTTTACTTACTGTCACTGCTTTTGCCATTTTCTGTTGCATACATGTGAGACAGTCACAAAATGAACATCAGCTCAAGTGTTTCCAGAGGAAGGCTGAAGTGAACCATGAAATTCAACAGCTCAAGTCAAAAATGCGTGATTCACAGGTAAATCTCCCATGTTGCTTGCTTGTCGACTTTAAAGTAATTTTTTTCCTTTCTTTATTCCTTTATTTTTTTTCTCAACTCGACTGGGTCAAGTCTGATCCATTAGCCAGGTTTAAGTTCTTATCATTAAAAATTCTAACATTATCTATCTTATGGCACATAATTATTAGCTTTCATTCTTCTCTTATTACAGTATTTAATTATTATTGCTTCTCTATTTTGCTTATCCATCTTTTATTAATATTTAGTTTTGAGATTTTTCCTATGTGTTCAACTTTTCTGTAACTGATCCTTAGAGTACTTAACAATTCTAGCTCTTTTTACTGAATTTTCGCTATTTTATTTACTTATAAAGTTATAAAAAATATGGCAAATTTTTCAGCTTCAAAAATTTCGGGATGAACTTAGGAACCGCTCCCAAGTCCTAAAAAAGCTGGGTCACATTGATGCTGATGGTGTTGTGCAATTGAAGGGACGGGCAGCCTGCTTGATAGACACTGGAGACGAACTTCTTGTGACTGAATTGATGTTTAATGGTAATATAATTGTTGTTCGGAAGCTTTGTGCAATTACTAGCTTCTTTGTTTAGGTGGAAACAAGTAGCTTTCATTTTGAAAAATGAGAGCAGATGAAGGCTATGTTGTTTTGAACTTTGAATCTTAAATTGGAAACTGTATCAAATTAACCTGAGTGATTTGCATTTTTTATGGTTTATTGCATGGGCCTTAAACTTGATAGAACTGGTGAAACTAAATAAATTATTTTACTCTCGTTTCTTGGATCATGTTGAAGATTTGTGTACAATTACGATGGGTTGTTCTGGAACTTAAACTTACAGATCTGCTGAAGTAAAAAAAAAGGTTTTATTCTTCTTGTATATTTCCTTGTAGCCTTATAGTATAGCCCAAAAACTACGTACTTTTGCTAACTGGATTTTGAATACTCTGGTCACTGTAGCTTCACCTTAGGTAATCAGGCCCTTTTAATGTGGTTTAATTTCCAGTGAGACATGGGGCCAGGCGTTGGAATATCTTGTGGCATTCCTTTGGTGGTGCAAAGAGTGGGTGGTTAATCGCTGATATCTAGTGTTGTGAATGATTTTGTGGGCAGGTACATTCAATGATCTTAATCATCATCAAGTTGCGGCTCTTGCAAGTTGCTTTATCCCAGGCGACAGATCAACTGAACAAATACTTTTAAGAAATGAACTTGCAAAACCATTACGACAGCTACAGGATAGTGCAAGGAAAATAGCAGAGGTGAGTTGAAAGAGGAATATGATACCTTCTATAATTCCATGTCAGAAGCATGGATAACACCAAAACTTTGCAGATACAAAACAAATGCAAGTTGGAAATAAATGTCGATGAATATGTGGACGCAGCAGTTCGACCATTCTTAATGGATGTTATTTACTGTTGGTCAAAGGTGAGCAAAAAAGATATACGTTTCATGTTTATTTCCCAAAATGATTCATGCCCTTTTCGCAGCACGAGTATCAGATTTATCTTGTTGAATGCTGTTACCATCATCTTGCTAGTCAAACTCTCAAGGCAGTTGGAGATTAAAGCCTGTTTGGCATTCTCTTCAATTCAAAGAATTTTGTCATTAATAGGACATCATCTTGCTGCACCATTGCCTTACAAGGTCCCTCGCACCCCTCCTTCCTTTATTGTTTGCTTGTCCTGATTGATAGGTACACCCTCGGTCTTATTTATGTGACGGTGTTTAAGAAATTTAAGAAGACTTTTAACGTGTAAACCAGATATATGAAGTACCAAAAGTTCTTTTTATTTAAATGAGTGATGATGGGGGTTCCAACGTCACATCATTAAGGGTAAATGGGGATACTAAAATTAAATAGTTTCCAAAAGAGAAGGGTGTCAATCATTTTGGGACAGGCAAAAAAGGAAACCATGTCACTTAAATTAGGACGAGGAAGTAATGCCAGTAAACTACCCAAAGACCCTGAAAGTTGGTTGTGGTTATGCTGTAAACATGGGATACTGTTGGTTGTGGTTATGCTGCAACTTCTTGTAGTATTCTTGTTTTGTTCATCTTTTTGCTCAAGGTCCAAGATCATGATTTACATGGATCGAATCACCTTCAGTCTTAGTACGTGATGGATACATCAGCTGTTCAATCTTCAAACGGATCATTTTTTTGCATCCGAGGTCCTTTGCAAAAAATAATGAAGGAGGTTGCCAATTACCTGAAATACCTTTAATAGAAACAAGAAGGCTTACTTTGAATCTTCCAAAGTTGACCTAGGTCTTTCCCTGCCCCAATGAAAACCTAAAAGAAAAGAAAACACTGGAGATTTCATCTTGCTCTAACTTTTGTTAATGTGCATACACTTTCTGTTAGGGTGCATCTTTCGCGGAGGTTATACAAATGACGGACATCTTTGAAGGTAGTATCATACGGCTGGCTAGAAGACTTGATGAATTTTTAAACCAGGTAACTGATTAGATCATCAGTAGTGTTTATGAATAATACGAGATATTAAGTATCATTGTTCCTGGCCATCTACTTAGCGCATCAGGAGAGGACTCCCATTAATGAATTTTCTTTTGATTATACTTGTCTGTTCAATAAGCTACAGTAACAAGCATGTCAATGGCACCTGTAGATCTGTAATATTTTTTACAAATATGAGTTTCCTTTCCCTTATACCTAACAGCTACTCTGCCTTATTAAATTATAAAGTCAAATTCTGGGACTTCTTTTCTTGGGACTTACAGTTGAAAGCTGCTGCACATGCCGTGGGAGAAACAGGTTTAGAGAATAAATTTGATGCGGCAAGTGACAGTCTTCGGCGAGGGATAATGTTTGCAAATTCTCTCTATCTATAAGAGTGGAGTATATTTTAGAAGTAGATCAGGGCTGGAAGTTCTCATTTAGCTGTATATCAATGCTGTGTAGTTTCTCTCCCTGTTATGGGACTAACTGACAGATTGTTCTTTTATTATTTTCCCATTTTTCAAAGAAATAGTTTCTTATTTCTAGTGATACCTTGTCTAGTTGAATGTTGCAAATCTATAAGCTTGCTGTCTCATTAAGAGTGTAAGTGATACATTCTAGTGCCAGAAGGTACTTTTGGCTGGAGCTTCATTCTTTCTTACGGAGATCTTGAAGATTAATATTGTTAATGGTGCCAAAATACCAGAGGAGTGGCAAAATACGTGAATTTCGACTTTATTCAGTGCTCCGACTTCTCAACATATTAACTATCTCGCTCCTTAACGATATTAACCTTCAGGATCATCCAAATATGTTTGATATTTTTGTGCCCTTTATCAAATAAATAATGCCTTTTGTGATTTTGGATTTTACTCCTCAGGTAACTGTAATATGTTCAAACTTTTGAAAGAAAAATGCCTCGTAGGTTCTTGAGGAAACTACAGAAATAGACACAAACAGATATTACTTATTCAACAGTTAGCAATTAAGTCATTTTACCAAAAATAGCCGTGAAAAGTTACAAATGATCTATAATATTAAAAAACACTTAGGTAAAAAAAGGTTTTCTTAATGGATGTGGTTGGTATTCGTTGAAAGCATACAAACAAGGAATTTGAGATTGGAGGTGATGGCAATTTTATTTTTCAATGGGCATGGTTGGAATTCGTTGACAATATAGATGAGGTAATATATAAAATTAGAGGAAGATTGGAGGTGATTTGAACTGGTTTGGAGTCAAATTCATAATTAAAATTGAGCTTGAAAAGTTCTTTACGACATATGTATCTAACATGTATCTCATACATAGGTATACACGGATACATAAGAAATATATATCGATACATATTTGATACATACCAGATACACAAATGATATATTAGAGATACACAATGAGATATACATATCATCTTCTTCCATGTTCATCTTCTACCTCAAGGTTGACTCAAATTTCAGTTCAAACCACCTCAAATCTTTATCAAATCGTCCTAAAATTGAGATTCGAACTTCTTGAGATGTATTCAATCTATTCCAACTCCTTAAAATGTACCCAATCTATTCCAACAACACTTGCTCAAAATAAATTTTCAATTTTAAAAACCCATAAAATTCAAGCTTACGTGAGCTTTCAATTAATTTCAGTGGAGTCCAAAGCCCAACTAAGAACGGTGGAGATGATGAGGATCAAATGGTAGATAAATGAGACATATAGAGGTCCTTTTCTTTGTAAACACCATTAAGTCAGACAATATCCTGACGCAATGCATACAATTCCTCTCTTGATTTAGATAATTATTAATGGTAGTAACTTTTAAATCATTTTAAATCTAATATTAATATAATTATAACGTACATTGTAAAGAACACAATAATTCTCACACGGTCCAAAGACCAGCTTGTTATGAATGATTTGTAATCCTTTTTCTTTCTTTTTTTATTCTAAGAAGCGTACAAATAGCTAATTCGGTTATTATTGGTAGAATTTTAAAGTAATTAACTAATATTAATAATATTTTATAAATTAGTAATAGCATTTATGCTCTTAAAGGGCCCTAGATTCTTTTCAAGGGAAGTTGATCTTAGCTTGGATCACACACTATTTCTTAGGTTGGTGTACAAAAATAGCATTATATATCTCGAAATATTTTTGGCATTTCTATGTAGTTCGTTTTAGTAATTAATTTTATAAGAAACTTCAAACAAACCAACTTTGGATATACTAGTCATGTATATACCTACTTTAAGCAGAGGCGGACTCGGGATTTTAACGCGAGATTTTTAGTGTTTACTGTTCAGAATACCAAGTTACTTATCATAATCATTTTTAAGGTATAGATACATACATATACAAGATTTCTATCGAAACTTACACATTCGGTGACCCCTCATTGTTACAAGTAGGTCCGCATGTAAGTAATGGCTCGAAAAAAAAATACAAAGAAACTCCCGGCAAATAGGACTCTCCTCTCGCTCAGCGATTCCATTGGTAATGCAGCTGATGTGGTGTTCTCGTCTTGCCTCCAACATGATCTTTTTCCATTCTCGAAAAAAAAAAAAATGAAGGGAAGAAGAAGAAGAATCTCATCAACTGAACATTCTTATGCCTCTAATTCTTTAACAAAATCAGTCCGCTTGTAATAAATTCTTATTACGTATATCCATGATGAAGCAATATTGCAATGGGAAACTTTTGGAGTTTGATACCTTGGCAAACATGAAATGCTTTTGATTGGAGTGTTTTCACATAAATCGCATTTTTATATCCAGCTTGATATGGTAGTGCCAAATGAAGATTTAATTTTGTTTCACTGCATTCAACTTCTTGTTCGATTAAGCATGATGTTAAAGTCCTATCATATTTGAATCGTTGAATGGATTAAGAATAAGATACGAGGATATCTTTTCCTAAATAATCTACCGGTGCACTTTTGCTCGGAAGCCATTGTTCTCCCTATTTGCTTCAACAGAAGGGATGTTTAATTATCAGTGGACAAAATGAATGACCTAGTTGTTGCAGTTATGAACTATGAATATTTACAAGGACTTCAAATTTGGAGAATTCAAACACTGAAATCGATCAAGTTATGCAGAAGCGAAAGACCAATGAAACGGAACATATCAGCAGGACTTGCAAGGAAAGAAAGAATAATGATTAATTTTTATAAATGAACTTGTCTACGGGTTTAAGAAAAATAAGAAGCTCAATAGGGGCAGGCAGGCAGAACAACATTCCATTCAGAGATTGCCTGCTCAAAACGGAACATAACCCGTCTTCTTATGACCAAATCTTATTGGGTTAGCTTTCCAAAAGCTGTATAAACCGTTTCCTTATTTATTACCATACAAGACTTATGCCACAGCAACACCAGTGGAAAACTGCATTGGACCAGAACAAGGGGAGGCAGAGTACTCGGGCGATTTCATGGCTCCAGAACCACACTTGTCTTTCTGCTCATCGATTGAGATTTGCTTGCAACGGCACTCTGAGCTACAAAATGCCTTCTCTCCTCTGCATGAGCATTACATAAGAAAAGAGGTGATCTCAGCAAGCATTCCTCAAGCTTCACAAGACAGGGACAACATAAGAAAAAAAATAAAATATATCTTTCTTTACTCTATATGTAATATTCACCAAATAGAAAATACACACCACCATGCATAAACAAACAGCATATGTTGCAGTACCTCGAGATCTAATGAACAAGTGAAAACCATGTGGTGCTTTCCTACCTAAAGCCCCTTAAGCTTCAATATTACATCGACAAATAAAGCTACCTGAGTTATTTCCAGCTAGGACAACTCAATAGCGAAGCAAGAAGATAAAAAGAGTCTAAGAATGTTCGGAATTAAACAGCACATAACTAGGAGATATTAATTGACAATGCACAAAAGCAAAAAAGAAATTAAAAATATCACCATCCTCATAACAAAACCAATATCAACATCTGCCACAAGCCACACAAAGGCTAAATTTAGCTAAGTTGCTCGGGTACGGGTGTCTCGGGTACGGGTGTCCAATAAGGGTGCTGATCTAGATGTCGGATCCTATTTAGGGGTACAGTCACAAATCCACGAATGGATACTAGTGCAAAAATTCGGCTAAAATTAATTCAAACATCTAAAAATAGAGTTATAAAAATATGTCTACATTATGAGACATTATGTTTGGAAAACTTACAAGGTATTCTGAGAAGGAGAAACTATTGATCAAGAGGATAATCCGAGAGGGAGATAAAAGGAAAAGGACCGACATAGAAATTTCTATATACAAGATTTCCATTTTCTTCAACTTCACCCTAGCATTTTTTTTATAATAACCGTGGAGTCTGGGGCAGCTTGCTCGCACCTCGAATAATTCCACGGATACCTGCTACCTCCCACCAGCACCAGGTATCATGTAACTCTGTCTATTGGACAGATGGAAAGAAATCACCAATGTATTCAATTCCGCTGGTATTTGAACCTGAGACCTCATGTTCTCAACCCACTTCATTGATAACTAGGCCATACCCTTGGGTGTCTAACCTTTGTTTTAATTTAAATAATTATTGTATTTGTCCCGAATTTCTTCGTCGATTTTGGTCAAAGTACCCCAAATCGGTTGACTAGATCCAGTACGGGTCCCACACCCACGTTGTGTCGACATGGGTGCGGCACCGAAAGTGAAGAGTCCGAGCAACTTAGAAATTTAGTAATGACTTCTAAAATAAAGGAATACAACCTTCATGGGTCTCAAAACACATAATTAAGATTTACCACAGAGAATTAGGTAATAACTCTGCAAATGTTTCCAACAAAGCAAATTAAAAATAAAATCATGTTTATATTAAAAGCTCCGAAGCACTTGCTTAGTTTGAGCTATGAATATAACAAAGTGATACGAGCACAACATCAACAATTTACTTGAGTAGATTCTAAGTGACTGACAGCCAAAGAGAAATAACTGTGTAAATTAAGCACATTTTTAAATCTAAATCTAGTCAAAGATTTTATTCTCCTTCTTCAGGATATACACGTATAAACTAGTAAAATATGAGAAGTATATGTCCAGAATTATTTTCAACTTGGAAGAAGATACCAATGGCCCAAGACTGATGATAATTATATAAAACATAGACAGGACGGCTCAAAAGAAGCTATGAGTAGAAGCTCAGAAATCTCTATTAACCTTAACTGTCACAAGATGTACAAATATATGTAATAGCAACTAAGATCTTCAGCACTGGTGTTCTGGCAAACAGGTAGGCACCAAATATATCCCCGTAGTAGAAAGATATCTTCATTTGCATCCAACATGCACGCTAATGATATTTGGATCACCTTAAAGTTGCAATTGGCAATATAACATTTTTAAAGATAATCCTACAATATAAAGTCGTGCCTACAAAGGTTCTATAGCGTATCCATTAAAACTTCCAAGTTCTCCAAAATCACCTCACGTTTTGATATTATTTTCTTGCCTATGATCTTCAGTTGAAATGTTTATATCATGCATATGATCTTTCCCTGCCATCTTCTATGTAAAGAAAATGGAACATGGGACAACTCGAGCGAAAAAAGTTTGGTCAGTAGGAGAGGATTGCCAAATACCATATAAGAAGATAACATCTCATTCCCTCAACTAGTGTGGAATACTTAAACCGCCAGCACATAAAGGACTGGACATCTAAAACTTGGACAACATAAAATATGAACCCAACATTAGTAAACCAAGAATTCAGGTACTCAAGATAAGTTTAAATTAAGTATGAGAGAACTTATTAATGGTTCGGTCAGGCTGGCTTAGAACCTCCGAGTGCCTATCATATTCCTACTAGGGGAGGGGGTCGTGACATATACTCAACTCTAGAGTAACAAAGTGATTTTGTAAGAACATCTGCTAACTGATGTCACAAGGCACCCCAATTCAGTCTTTAGTTGAATAAAATGAGTATTCTTTCGTGAAGCATTGATTCAAAGCAATGTGTATTTTAGCTTGATTGTAACATATCAATTTCGTTATGCATCTCCTCACACCTCAACTCTTGGATAATTCGCTTTAGCCAATACAAGCTCATGTGTAGCCAAACTCATCCTTTGGTATACTGTATTTGTAGTTGGTCTAATTACAACGCAATGCTTTTTGGTATTCTATGATATTAGATTCCTCCAATTAGAACACAATGCCTTGAAGTGAACATCTGAAGATGTCTCACCAGTCTACATCAAGATACCCAAAAATACTTGCATGTCTTCTATTTTCATAAAATAAACCTTGTCCATATGAACCTTTGATATACCTTAGAATGTGAGTCACTACATTCAAATGAGTATTACGCCGAGTTTGGAGAAACTGTCTTCCCAAATTGACAGTAAGCAAAATGTCAAATCGTGTGATCTTAAGATACTTTTAACTTGCCAAGCATTCTCTGACAACAACCTGAGCCCTTCAAAGGCTCCCCTTGTATAAGAACAATCTTAATGTTCAAGCCTATAAAAGTATTGATAGGTTTGCAATAAAATAATGATAGAGCATATACTACCTGACAAAGTTAGGGGTCATTTGGTTTAATAGTAAGTTATGCAGAGATTAGTAATGCAACAATTATGTGGTGATTAATAATGAGCGATTTTCATGCTGTGATTGATAGCAAAGGTATTGTTACGCTGTGATTACTAATGATGAGATTGTTAAATATGAATTAATTATTCTAAAAAGCCATTTTTGTCTTTAAATAGTCTAATTTCTGCATTGCTAATACACATATTTTTATTCCACATTTTATCCTGTATTAAATAAGAAATAGATTACCACATAATTTAATGGAGATATTATTTAGTACGCCAACAAAACACCGTGTTATCTTATGACAATTTTTATACTGATATTATTTATTCCTAAACCCCAACCAAATAATCTACTATCTTATGCGTGTTTTTATGCTGGGATTAGTTATTTCCGTACTCCAACCAAACGACCCCTTAGAGCATCTCTGTTTCAAACTCTCTTAACCCAAAAGGGCATAACAGTTTCCTCAACCAATCCCGAGCAGCTGGAAAACTTGGACATCCACAAAAATCCGATCAGATTCACGTGGATGCTCGATCGCAGCTTAAAGAACAGATGGATTGCATCAACATGTTCCCCTTTGCAGTATATGCTTCTAACCTAGAACTTAGCCAACGAATATAAAGGTAGAGACGCAATATTCGAAGAAACAGTTATGTTTTAAGCTTCAGCAATATGAATTGAATGATCAGTCTCAGACCATAATTCTCGACCACCAATACACCAATACAAGATCATTCAGATATTATTTTAACTGCAATTTGACACCAAAGGATAAAAGAATATGAATTACGTTCTGAAAGCAAGTGAAAATACTATCCACATAAGGTAAAAAGCCAAATAAGATCAACATCATTACCGATAGGACTTGAGGATACTTCGGTTGGGTTATGCAAACTACTTCCCCGTGGTCTGGCTATCATATTCATCGATAAAAAAATTATCAAATGAATTTCCATTACAATTTAAACGATCGAAAAGGAAATAAAAGTTATTAGATACTCTAAGGTTGACTTGAATATAGAGCTTCTTAACATAATTTTCAATTTAATCCACAGTTAAAGCCTTTAAATCATAGATTCAAGAAAAGCAGCACAAATTGTATGACCAAACTCAATACAAGCTCAAAAGCAAAATGAAGAGTTGGAAAGTGAACCTGTAAATGAAAATGTCCAACCCCTGAAGCTGCTTCTGACAAAAAGAGCAAGTATTGAGAAAATCCGCCGTCCTAAAAGCTTCATGCGGAGCAGAGGCGGCAGCAGCAGTTGCTTTTTTCTGATAGCCATTCCTTATGAATTGGTCATCAAAGTATTCCCTTTTCTTAACCAAATTGTTACCCTTATGAGAAATCACACAAGTGTACTCTTCACACATCTCCATTTCCTCCTTATTATTCGTAGGATTACAAGTATTAACCAAAATAGGGATTGGGTTTGAAGTTAATCTAGGGGAAATAGCCAGAATAGCAGTTTTATTATTATTACTATTGTAATTATTATTGGACATGGCTGCAACAATTCCAAGCCCAACACCATTACCATTTGGGTCTTCAAACTTGTTAGGAGAAGATTTGGGCGAGTTAGTGATGTTATCAGTGAGGGCAAAAACGGAAAGATTGATCCATATATTTTTCTTCTTGTGACCCCTCACTTCAGCCATTTTCGGAACAAAGAGAGACTCCTTATGGGTCTCCCTCTGTTCCTTAATTTCAGTTGAGGTATTACAGATTGAAAAGAGAGAAGGCTTCTTGGGTTTAGAAAGAGAGAGATGGGTATGGAAGAAAAGCACCAGTTTTCTTCCCTTTGGATTCGGAAAACCTGGCACCTCTGGTTTTCAGGGAGGTGGAGAATATAAACTGTCACGTAAATCATAATAGTAGTACTCTCTCATTTCCAATATTTTCATTGCTCCTTTACGCTCGATTCCGGAACCAAAATGTTAGCTTTTTGGACTTAAAAGCACCAAAATAAATTCTAAAAAAATAGAAAAAATATTTAAACTGTCACTTTATAAACTATAAAAAATAGCCCAAAACAAAATATAGACTAAAAAAAGTCCCAAATATCATTTTAAGCCCAAATAATTTCAATTAATGTCAGTTCTTTTGTATTCGTTATTTTTGTTTTACAGACACCGTTCTCTCTCTTCTCTAAGTTTTCTCTCTCTCTCTCTCTCTCTCTCTCTCTCTCTCTCTATATATATATATATATATATATATATATATATATATAT
>MCJB01000419.1:0-18910 GCA_002018475.1 Nicotiana obtusifolia | reverse complement strand
AACTTAAACAGAGCTTGATTGAGTATTCGGCCGTTACCTGGGCAGACATCCATAACCGATATCAGTCGAAAATCAGAATAGAAGATGACCAAGTCGGGGTTGCATCGGGCTCCTCCTATCCCGTTAAAGCTTTTGATCGACCTCTAAGGGATAATTTTCGAGAGCAAAGGTCGAACCGAGACAGACACCGGCCCTACCCAGAAGATCGAAGGGTTGTACTAAGGGGGCACAACCCCCCGAAACAAGAAAGCAGGTACGACCCCAACCAAAGGAACAGGAGGCCGTTTCCAAAAAGCAACTTCGAGAAAATCAATAATCGTCAAGAAGCACCCAGATTGTCCGAATATAATTTCAATCGATTCATCGACGCTCGTTTCAGCAATCGGTCGCATTAAGGACACCAGATGGCCAAGGCCGTTACAAACAGATCTTGCCAAGAGAGATCCCAACCTTATATGCAAGTATCATGGCACTCACGGGCACAGAACGGAAGATTGCCGACAGTTAAGAGAAGAGGTAGCCCGGTTGCTCGAAAATGGGCATCTTCGGGAATTTCTAAGTGACCGAGCAAAAAATCACTATGAAAATACGGACAGACCGGCAGATCAAAAAGAACCAAAACACACAATCAACATGATAATTGGGGGTGCAGATGTTCCTCAAGTACCGGTGCTGAAACGTACCAAAATATCCATTACCCGAGAAAAAGGTACTCGGGACTATGCAACAGAAGGAACTCTATACTTCAGCGACAAAGATATCGAATGTCTTACACAACCTCACAACAACGCGTTGGTGATATCGATGTTAATATACGATACTCGAGTGAATCGCGTACTTATCGACCCCGAGAGTTCAGCCAATATAGTCCGATCTTGGGTCGTTGAACAACTGGGACTAACGAACCAGATTATTTTCGAGGTCCGGGTGCTCAATGGCTTCAACATGGCATCGGAGACAACCAAGGGAGAAATAACGCTGATGGTAAACATCGCTGGAATGACCAGGGCAACAAAATTCTGTGTGATCGAGGGCGATATGAGATATAACGCCCTACTCGGAAGGCCCTGGATACACGATATTAAGGCCGTACCCTCTACCTTACATCAGATGTTGAAATTTCCATCGGCTGAGGGAGTCGTCACCGTCTACGGAGAACAACATGCGGCAAGGGAAATGTTCGCAGTAGAGGAAGCGACACCGAAACCTACCGTTCCCCAACAGAAGGCCAAATAGCAATTAGAAAAGCCACCTTCAACAGATGAGGGTGAGCAAGATCAGCTCGACGAAGATAACTATGGGGTACCCCGATCCTTTGTCGTCCCAGATGAGTCCGACGCAACCAAGTCAACAATCGAGGAGCTCGAGAAAATCTCGATCCGCCACGACGCGCCCGATCGGAAGGTATACCTGGGCTCGAGTTTGAACTCCGAGCTCAGGACCAAACTACTTACTTTTCTTTCAGCTAATGAAAGTTCTTTTGCTTGGTCCCATTTAGACATGACAGGTATACCACCGGAGATTGCGACGCACAAGCTGAGTGTCGACCCGAAATTCCGTCCGGTCAAACAGAAAAGGAGACCTCAATCCAAAGTCAAACAGGCCTTCATCAAGGATGAGGTAACTAAGCTCTTAAATATAGGATCCATTCGAGAGGTTAAGTACCCAGAATGGTTAGCTAATGTAGTTGTAGTACCTAAAAAAGGGAACAAACTTAGAATGTGTATAGATTATAAAGACCTAAATAAAGCATGCCCCAAAGATTCTTTCCCCCTGCCCAACATCGATCGCATGATCGATGCCACTGCTGGCCACGAGACTCTTAGTTTTCTCGACGCCTATTCTGGATATAACCAGATACAAATGGATAAGGATGACCAAGAGAAAACATCCTTCATCACCAAGTATGGCACTTACTGCTATAATATGATGCCATTCGGGCTTAAAAATACAGGGGCGACATATCAGCGTTTAGTAAATAAAATGTTCGAAAACCAACTAGGTAAAACTATGGAAGTTTATATTGATGACATGTTAGTCAAGTCCATGCGAGTAGGGGACCATCTTAGTCATTTGCAGGAGACGTTTGATATTTTGAAGAGATACAATATGAAATTGAACCCAAAAAAATGCGCATTCGGAGTAGGCTCTGGGAAATTTCTCGGGTTTATGGTCTCGAACAGAGGAATAGAGATCAACTCGGACAAAATCAAAGCCATCGAAGATATAAAAGTCGTCGATAGCGTCAAGGCCGTACAGAAACTGACAGGCCAGATCGCAGCATTAGGCCGCTTCATATCTCGATCATCGGATAGGAGCCACCGGTTCTTCAGTCTACTAAAAAAGAAGAACGAGTTCTCATGGGGACCAGAGTGCCAACATGCATTAGAGGAACTGAAAAGGTACCTTTCTAGCCCGCCTCTATTACATACACCAAAAACAGGCGAGCTATTATATCTCTACCTCGCCGTGTCGGAGATAGCGGTAAGCGGAGTTCTGGTTCGAGAAGAACAAGGTACGCAATTTTCCATTTATTATGTTAGTAGGACATTAGGAGAAGCCGAAACCAGGTACCCGCACTTAGAAAAATTAGCGCTCACCTTATTGAGTGCCTCTAGGAAATTGAAATCATACTTCTAATGTCACCCAATATGCGTGGTGACAACTTACCCACTTAGAAACGTTATGCATAAGCCAGAATTATCGGGCCGACTGGCCAAATGGACCATCGAGATCAGCGAGTACGATATCCAATATCGACCTCGAACTTTGATAAAATCTCAAGTGCTGGCTGATTTTGTCGCCGACTTCACACAGTCGCTCATTCCCCAAGTCGAGAAAGAGTTAATGCCTAAATCGGGGACTCCTTCGGGAGTGTGGACTCTGTTCACAGACGGGGCCTCAAATTCGAAAGGATCGGGGCTAGGCATCATACTCAAGCCCCTGACCGGAAACAAAATTAGACAGTCCATTAAGACTATAAAGCTGACTAACAATGAAGCCGAATATGAGGCTATGATCGCAGGTCTAGAATTGGCCAAGAACCTTGGGGCAGAAGTAATCGAGACCAAGTGCGACTCTCTTCTTATAGTCAACCAAGTGAATAGAACGTTCGAAGTCAGAGAGGGACGTATGCAAAGGTATGTGGATAAACTTCAAGTCACCTTACACAGGTTCAAGGAATGGACCCTGCAGCACATACCTCGGGAACAAAACAGCGAAGCCGATGCCCTCGCTAACCTAGGTTCGTCGGTCGATGACGAAGAAATTGACTCCGAAAAGATCGTGCAGTTGTTAAGATCGGTGGTGGAGGAAGGTCACGCCGAGGTCAACTCAACAAGTTTGACTTGGGATTGGAGAAATAAGTACATAGAGTACCTCAGCTCAGGTAAGTTGCCACCTGACCCCAAAGAGTCGAGAGCATTACGCGCAAAGGCGGCCAGATTTTGCTTGGCCGATGATGGAACTCTATACAGAAGGACCTTTGGAGGACCCCTAGCCATATGTCTCGGACCCGGAGACACCGAATATATCTTGAAAGAGATACACGAATGAGCTTGCGGCAATCATTCAGGCTCCAATTCACTAGTTCGGAAGGTGATTCGAGCCGGCTATTACTGGAATGATATGGAGAAGGACGCGAAGGAATTTGTATGCAGATGCAGTGGGTGTCAAAGATATGCACCGATCATCCACCAACCGGCTGAATCATTACATTCGGTCATATCGCCGTGGCCGTTTATAAAGTGGGGAATGGATATAGTAGGTCCCCTCTCCCGAGCGCCAGGTAAAGCTCAATTTATCCTTTTTATGACTGACTATTTTTCTGAGTGGGTGGAAGCATAGGCTTTCGAGAAGGTCAGAGACAAAGAGGTGATCGACTTCATATGGGACCATATCATCTGCTGATTCGGGATGCCTTCTGAAATAGTATGCGATAATGGAAAACAATTCATCGGCAGCAAGGTGACCAAATTCTTCGAAGATAACAAAATCAAAAGGATATTGTCAACCCCGTATCACCCCAGTGGCAACGGTCAAGCAGAATCAACCAACAAAGTCATAATTCAAAACCTGAAGAAAAGGTTAGTCGACGCTAAAGGAAGATGGAGAGAAATGCTACCCGAAGTCTTGTGGGCGTATCGAACAACTGAAAAGACTAGTACTGGAGCCACTCCGTTTTCGTTGGTATATGGCACCGAAGCGTTGATTCCAGTCGAGGTAGGCGAACCAAGCATCAGGTTTCAACACGCAACCAAAAAGTCTAACCAAGAGGCCATGTATACGAGCCTGGAACTCTTAGATGAAAGAAGGGAAGCTGCTCTGGTTTGAATGGCAGCTCAGAAGCAAAAGATCGAAAGGTATTATAATCGAAGAACTCGTCTTCGATATTTCAGTATAGGGGACTTAGTGCTCAGAAGAATCACACCTAATACCCGGGACCCCAATGAAGGGAAATTGGGACCGAATTGGGAAGGTCCCTATACCATACTAAAGGTCATCGGGAAAGGCTCTTATAAGATTGGAACTTTGGATGGTAAGCCGCTGCCAAATAACTGGAACGTGAGCCACTTGAAAAGATACTACTGTTAGGCTAATTTACTTCACCTTTTTTACTTTATTTTTTATTCTATTTATTGGTACTAACATATGCAGGACAGATCGATATCGAGCACCAAATATTAGGACTGAAAGCACGCGTTGCACTCTTTTTCCCTTCGACCGGTTTTGTCCCAAATTGGGTTTTACGACAAGGTTTTTAATGAGGCAACCACATGTCGTGCTAACATAGATCGATCATATATCAGAATTCACAAGTTTCATATTAAACTCTAGTAATGTTCGTTTATTTACTTCGATTTCGAGGGGCCTAAGTAAAGATCGATAGGAATTGATGTAAGGGTCAAATGGTCAGAAGAGCCATGCCCGAGTAGATCGATCTGATTCCCCTGTGACAGATGAAGATGTACAAGTACATGAATATTAACAAAGTCATTTGATGCCTACATTGTGTTCTCGAGCCCAAGGGCTTTTTTAATTATCTTCGCATTATCAATAACTGATATTGATGAAAGACGCACATCGAGACCGGGGGGGAATAAGACCTAACAAGGCAAACCCCGAAACAGGCTAGTCAGGCTAAGGCCTTGTTAAAGCTAACAAAACGCCAAGAGAATTAAGACCGATCTTGGCAATCCCGATTTACGGCCAAGGCCGAATTAAATTAAAAACTCATATTTGATCGAAGTTTGTAAGAACAAGACTTCGAAACAATTGGTAGGGGTCTAATTTTCGCTAAGGCATGGCCCCGATTCGTATAAGCTTAATGGTTGAAAGCAGAGCAAATAAAAGCTCGTTTAAATCGTTCCAAACAGGGCTAAGGCCAAACTAGTTATTAATGCGTTCTGAACTTGCTACAAGGCTAAGGCCGAGCTAACTATTAATCAATCGGTTGCGATTTGTAATCCTAGCCAAGGCGTGATATAACAATGCATGAAAATCAAGGAACAAATTCGAAGTGTGTTAAAAGATGTCTTTACATAAGATGGGATCTTTACATAACTTAAGCTACAAAGTATTAATACAACATCAGTCCGAGCTGTCTTCATACTCTTCAGGAAAGGTTTTTCTTCTCATTTCATCCTCAACTTTCGATGCCTCAGCGACGTTGGAAGACAAATCGAGACCACGGGCCTGGAGCTCCTCGAGAACAGAAAGGCGAGTTTGGCATTGAGTGTATTTGACCAGCGCCTTCGACTGCTCATGAGCGACCTCAGCATCAGCTCTATACTGAGCTATCAAGTCTTTAGCTTTGGCCTTGGTAGTGGCGATCTCCGATTTCGCTTCCTGAAGTTGATTGGTCAGAGCCACCCGGTCTTGGGTAAGCGACTCAACTTGGAGCCGTTGGAACTCATTGTCCTTAAGCAGGGCTCCGATTCTTTCTTGCGCTTCCGAGGCCTGCTCTCTTAATCGAGCTTGGAGAGCCTCTTTCTCTGCAGCTAAAGTCTCGACCTTGGCTTTCCAACCACTCGTTTCAGCTTTTGCCTCGTTCAGTTCGAACAAGAGTCGGTCCAACCGATTTTCCATTTGCCCCAGTTGATCAACGCACGAGGCATGCTCTTTCCTAACAAAGTTTAGTTTGGCCCGGAGACTTGACATCTGATTTTTGAGCCGCTAACGTCGATCCCATTCTTGTGCCATTCCTTCTTTGATTCGAAGGAACATTTCGTGATAAAGCACCGAAGACTGTGGAAAATTCAAATTAAAATTTGTCAGCACAGGTTTGGAATTGGAACATTGAGTATAGTTTAAAGTAAACAAGAAAACGTACCCTGTTCGATGCCTGTTGAGCTTCGTTGAACAAGCAAGCCCAATCCACAGCATTCATTGCAGCCCGGTCTTCTTCAGTCACCAAGCTGTGGAGATAGCTAGCTACGCCTACCGGCGGACCTAATGCTCGGGCGTCCTCGGGGACAGTAAAGGTTATCACCCTCCTCCGTTCAGGGTTCGAGCTCGGTGCGGGGAATTTATCGACTAATTTAATACCAGCCGATACTCCACTTGTCTCGACTGGGGGACTCCTTCTGGGGACTTCGAGGCCAAAAGTATCAGCCGACGGCACCCCGTCAAAAAATTCTTCGAAAGTCCCTGCTGTGGCCGTCACCTTGCTCGGCGTGTGTATTCTAGCATCTTGGGCGTCTTTCAGAGTTGTCTCTGAGAAGGAGGGTGAATGTACCATCTCGGGGATGTCCGAGGATCTTTGTGCCGCCGCCTGCACATTGGCCCGGTCCCCGGTCCTTGCTCCCGTTTCAATATTCTCTCACTTGGGAGGCACCGGTTTCTTCCACGCTCGTCTCGGGGACTTCCCGAGGAGATTTGTCGCGTACAATTTCTGGGCTCTTTTCCCCCCGGAGTCGTCACTCAGTGTGAGGGAAGGGTCAGTGGCTGTGACCATACGAGCTATCATTTTTTCTCCTGCCCTTCTTCTTTTCGGGCTCAGCATGGTCGGGAGCCCTTTTTCTCTTTCTTCCTCCTTCCTTCTCCGATGTGGGAAGAGGACGAGGAGCTGCTCCACCGGTAACAGCCGACCTCAGCTCGGCATCCTTCGAGAGACCTGCAAAATAAAGTTTCAAAAGATTAAGTGTTGATGTCGATCATTTTGGAAAATATGAATATCGATGAAGCTCACCATGGTTCTTGGCCTCCCAAAGACCTTTTGATATCTCTCTCCAGGCCCGCTCGGAATAGGACCTCTGGGCCACGACCTTCCTGACCCACTCCTTCAAGTCCTCAATTGCGGCCGGTGCTTAGGAAACGGCTGCATATCATAATACATCGTTTAAACATTGAAGGATAGTAATAAGAGATCTTAAATAGAGAGGCGCTTATGTTTCATATTCCACTTCTCGGGGAACGGCATATTGTCGGCAGGGATCAGGTCGGAGGTTTTAATTCGAACGTATCGGCTCATCCAGCCCCGATCCCTATCTTCGTTAATGCTCGAGAATGGAGCCTTGATGGCCCGGCGAGCTAGTTTAATCAGTCCCCCTCAGAACATCCGGGGACTGTATAATCGAAGTAAATGGTCGATGGTAAAAGGGTGCCCCCCTTCGACCTTATCTACGAAAAAACGAAAAAGGTAAATTATACGCCACACAGAAGGGTGGACTTGATCTAGAGTGACATTATATCTCCTACAAAACTCGATAATTATAGGGTCTATGGGTCCTAATGTGAACGGATAAGTATATACACTAAGGTATCCCTCCACATGTGTGGTAATGGCTTCGTTCGGAGAAGGGATTATTACGTCCTTATCAGCCCAATGGCACTCGGCCTTCACCCTTTCACGATGTTTTTGGGTGATCGAGCTGATGTATTCCGAGACCGGTTTGCCTCGGCCAGGCACTGGGGAAGGCTTCTCGACTTTGAAGTCGGAGCCTATGAAGCACCCTGCTGGTATGAAGGCTTTTAATGGAGGCTCCATGGAGGGTTCCTCAGTACGGATGGGCTCAGCCTCTTCAACAGACTGGGCACGGGAAGTTTGTTTCTGAGGAACTGATTTAGAAGTTTTGGCCATTGAAGTAGCAGAAGCGAGAAACAAAGGAGAAGAGAAGTTTTCTGGTGAAGAAGACTAGAAGTTTTTCTGGTAAAGAAGATTAGAAGAAGCAAATTGCTTAGCAGCGTGAAGGTAAAGAAACTAATTCAAAGAGGGGAGGAAGTATTTATACTTTCCCAAAAAGTGGCGGTACAAGGCATGAGGTGAACAAACATTAAATGCACGCATTAAATGCGCGCAGAAGGTACAAGGCTCTGCAGACAAGACAGGTAATGATTTCTTGTGTCGAAGGTTGTGTGCGTCACAGCATTGCCGTCACATATAGGGTCCTTTTTGGGGATGAGTGATTTGATGACTCTGCCTTCGTGCCACGCTTAATAGAGATGTCGAAAACTTAACCAAAGATTCGAAGAATGACGACTCATGTCGTTTTTTGTCCTTACTCTCCAATAAACGAGGGGACTATCTGTATTGGGTCGGATGTAATCGATTGCTTGAGAAGAGTCAGGCCCGGGTACAATGTAAGACCGGGTTGCCCCGATCCGAAGTCAGCAAGTAAAGCTCGGAGGCAGGAGAAACCGGAACGGGGCGACCGACATTGACCGATCAAAAGCACATCTCGTAACAGAAGGTCAGTTTCAACCGGATATTTCGTGGATTCCTGATATCTCGCCAGGAGTAAATATCTCAACCGTTATAGACGTTAAGCCACCATTTTTAGGATATTCCATCCCGTAATTGAAGGGATTTACCTTGTAATTAGACTTTTACCATGTATAGGGCTCTTTTATCTACCTATAAGAAGGGCATTCGACCTTCATGGTAATACACAAGACTGACAAGAGAAAATACTAGAAATTGCTACTATTCACTACTACTATCCATCAAAAGTTGACTACTTTTTATCACCGTGGTTTGATTACTCCTTTTTATCTGTTATATTTCTAAATTTTTTGCATAATATTTTACATTGTATCAAATCGATTCACGCATCCTTAGCACTACGAACAAATTCAATTGTTACTCGATTTTAAGGGTAAACAGTTTCATTTTTTGTATAAATATTATTCCATTTGCTCAATTTCTGTAGGATGTGGTTTGATTATTAGACAGTTTAATTCGCAAGAAAGAAAGCTTTTTGTCTATACCAAATAAAAACTACCCACTTGAGATTCTAAATATACCATGATATTTTTATACTATAAAACTACCTTGTGGGTAATTTCATGTGTGGTACCTAAATTAATGCTATGTTGAACAACTGGGGCGGCCTAAGGTACGACAGATGAAGCCATTGTCTTAATCCCCAAAATATTAATGTCTCAATTTTAAGTAATATGTATCACTTAAAATTGTTATTAATAAAATATTTAAAAGTTTTAATTAAAGTTATACAGTTGAGTGATAAATAACGAATGCTATCAATTTTTTTTTCCTCTATGTAAACTCATATTCTTTTATGTTTCTAATGATTTCACTTTCTAATTTTAACTCAGTTTTTCTGAGTTGGCTATTTCTTTTCACCGTGGTTTATTAATCCATCCATTAGAAAGTAATTATTTTATGTTCATCTTTTTACGAGAAATCCCCAAATGCAATGGAGCGGAAGGTTCGAAAGTCGACAGATTATTGCCGTACCCCCTCTACCTTCTTCCACTTAATTAATGCCATATTTCCCTTTACAATAGAGTTCCAATTGTGACGTGCACCTAATTCACACATCACGTGTTGCACAATTATCATTAGGCCAAAATCCTAAAAAATTGCTTTGTATCTCGTTATTATATGAATTTTATATAAAAAAAATTAAGGACCTTTTAATATACTTTGGCTTCAGGCCACAAAATTCGTTCAGCAACCGCCCCTGTTTGAACAGAAGCTAAGTATCGAGACTAATCTTGTTATTACAATATACATACACTGTAATTAGGTGTAAGAAATCGTACGAGCCGCCATAAAAGGTCATTTTCCGACCAGTAAACTACCAAATTTTCAAAACCTAAATTATTCAAATATCCATTTTAAAAGCCAGCTATTTTACCCATTTGAGCAAGAGAATTGACATAATAAATGTGACGACCCGATCAGTCGTCTCGTGGGTTACCACTCCGTCTTTCCCATTCCTACTTCATTCATGCTTCGTTATCCGTGTTTTATGTGATCGAGTTGAGCAGTATGCGTTCGGAGTGAATTTGGTAAGAAATGAGACACTTAGTCTCTTTTAAGAAGGTTTAAGTTGGAAAAGTCAACCGGATGTTGACTTATGAGTTAGAGGGTTCGGATGTGAATCCCGATGGTTCGGTTAGCTTCAGGAGGTGATTTATGACTTAGGAGTGCGATCGGAATTGATTTTGAAGGTCCGGTATAGAACTAGGCTTGAATTGGTAAAGTGAGAATTTTGGCGATTTTCGCTTGATAGGCGAGATTTTGATCCGAGGGTCGAAATGGAATTCCGAAAGTTGTTGTAGCTTCGAGATGTGAATTAGGACGTGTGTGTGAAATTTCAGGTCATTCGAACGTGGTTCGGTTGGGTTTAGATCGAAAGAGCGATTTAGAAGATTTTTGAAAATCCTTAGGCTTGAATCCGATGCGAATTTGATGCTGTGATGTTGATTTGAGCGTACCGAAGGTTGGAACAAGTTTGAATAATGATATGGGATATGTTGGCGTGTTTGGTTGAGGTTCCAGAGACCTCGGGTGAGTTTTGGGTGGTTAAACGGATTAAACCACCGTTGGAAAAGCAAAAGTTGCAGAAAAACCAGGTGAGAATGCGGACCGCATAACTCAAATACGGACCGCATATCTCACAGTGAAGTCGCAAAAACAAGCAAAAATCTGGGCAAGATTCGCGACCAAAATGCAGCCAGAATGCGAACTGCATATTTAACAGTGGAGATCGCATATTGAGACAAAAACTTGGACAAAAATCTACGTCAGGAATGCGACGAGAATGCGATCGCAAACCATGAAATGCGAACCGAAAACCTAGCTTTGTGTTGATTTCGCGGTGAAGGCTAGGGCTATCTTCGCGATGGCTACGTCAAATATGCGAACCGCATACCTGTTATGCAACAGGTATGCGATCGCATAATTGGCCGGGCAAGGGTGTTTTAACTCGATTTTTGACCACTCTATAAATAGAACTCAGTGCCCATTTTGCCATGCAAAACCCATTTTCGATACCCACGAAGAGAAACACCTCCAAATACCATAGAATCACAGCAAATCAACCTCAAAATTACATCCAAAAGAGATTTTCTTGGATAAATTCTTAAAGGGAGGAATTTTGGTCACCTCAAACATACTTGGGGCCATAGAACTCGGATTGAAGCAAGTCTTGAAGAAATTCTCGGAGGGTTTCTAAGGGAAACATCGGGGTAAGTATTCCTAACTCAATTTTGAAAGATTTACCTAAGATTATAGCTGTTTTTAGCATTTTTACTGGTGATTTAAGTTGGGGAAAATTGTGGAAGACCCTAAGCTTGGACTTTGGGACTTAGAGGTCGAGCCGATGTCGGAATTTAATAAATCTTGTATGAATGAACTCGTGATGAGATAAGGAACCCGTTGAGGTAAAAGTTTTTGAATTTCGAGAAGTGGGCCCGATGCTCGGGTTTTGATAATTTCGGGCTTTCTTAGTAATTTTGATTGTTTTCGCGTGGGCTTTGTTCCCTCGACATATTGTGACATAATTGTTTTGAATTTGGATAGATTCGATGCACGTGGAGGCCAATTCAAAAGGCAAAGGCGCCATGGGCTAAGGATTTAGCCGGATTGAGGTGAGTAATGATCTTAAATGATGTTCTGAGGGTTTGAAACCCCGGATTTGCACATCGTGGTGCTATATTGAGTTGAGACTCGCGCTCGATGATGAGCGTGGGGTCGTTTACTACTGGGACTGTGACTTGGTCCGTCCCGATTGATGATTTTTACTACATATTTGATTGAAACCTATTTGATATCATCATGTTTTGGGCTGATTGCCATGTTTGGGCTTCTTGCCGGTTATGTGAACCCTTCAGGGGTATTATTTGGGCTTCTTGCCGGTTATGTGAACCCTTCAGGGGTAATATTTGGGCTTCGTGCCGGTTATGTGAACCCTTCAGGGGTATTATTTGGGCTTTGTGCCGGTTATGTGAACTCTTCAGGGATAATTTATCAGTGTCTTCTAACTGATTTGATTCGTTTCTTAAACTCAGCTTTGAAATTTAAATGACCTTTCAAATGATGTAAATGGGATCAGGTGGCACGCCGCCACGGAATGTGATAAATTGGATCGGGTGGCACGCCGTCACGGAATATGATAAATTGGATCGGGTGACACGCCGTCACGAGATATTGCGCTACTGTACCCCCCACAGTAAGCGGGGTACCCATGGGATCGGGTGACACGCCGTCACGAGATATGACTTGGCCAGTCATGATAATTTCTTTTACTTTATTTTATTGACTTGATTATTTACATGTTACTGATTCATTATGGATTGCTGTATGCCTTATGTGTTTCCTTACTCTCAGATGTTATTTATAATTATTACTCACTGAGTTGGAAGTACTCACATTATACCCTGCACCATGTGTGCAGGTTCAAGCGTTATCAGTTCCGCTCTTAGGTATTGACTACTACTGTCAGGGCGGTGATTCAGAGACCACGAGGTAGCTGTTGGCGTCCGCAGCCCCGTATCTCTTTTATCATGTTATTTCCAGTATCTTCAAATGATTGTGCCAAAGATTTTGTAATAGTAATCTTATTATTAGGACCTTCATTAGTCGGTCATGACTTTGTGACACCCCGGTTCGGGTTGTAGTCGGGATGGTTCACTATATTTTTCCGCAAATTACTGTTATTAAACCGTACTTGTATTATTTCCGTATTGTTTAACTGTTTAAATGAAGTTTAGTTTGAATTGGCTGGCCTTGTCTTCATGAGAGGCGCCATCACGATCATGGTTGGGATTTTGGGTCGTGACAATAAATAAAGAATGTTATAAAGAAAATGAGATAGTAACGTCGTGCCAAACATTAGTTGTTTTGCTATAATATAAGCTCATCTTTGTTAAAATTATCCAAATTTGAGCGGGCAAGCTAAATTATCCATATATTGAATACCCTAGGGTCCCCTTTCATCTTCACGCAACATTATTTATTAAATTTCTTCAATAAAGAATTCTTGGGCAAGGTAAAAAGTCGTACTTTATGGTACTGGTCAAATTAAAAAAATGCATTTTCATGATTATTACATTTAGCTCATGTAGAGGAGATATGCTTAGATTTGTTATTATAGCAGGGACAAAATGGTTAAAAGAAAATAGTTATACATCCATATTATTCACTAAAAAATGAATTGGATAATAAATTTTTAAAAACGGATCAAATATGGACTAGAATCATATTATCAACTTAATTAGAAAATGTATAACCAATGGGTTTAACTTTTACATTTGTGAAGCATCAAATTGGGGTTCCTCAAGTTTGAGAGACTTAGAATTCTTCAAAAAGTGATCATATTCAAGAAGCCATGGATAATATGAATTATCCGTCAGTTAATATTATTAGAGAGCTTGTATCCCATAATAATAATAATAATAATAATAATAATAATAATAATAATAACAACAACAACAACAATAATAATAACAATAATAATACTAATAATAGTAATAATAATAATAATAATATAATAATAATAATAATAATAATAATAATAATAATAATAATAATAATAATAATAATATTGGTATCAGAGCCTAGGAATTATGTTAATAAGAGACTAAGAAAGTATGTATTCAACATAGATCTCTTTATGATATGGAAACCGGAGACTCTAGTATTAAAAATACTAGATTAGACGAGGTAGATATACCTCAAAATTTAGATTTGTTAAACAAATGGACCATTCCCCAAGTCCCTATTAAACAAATATATGATTTTGGATGGTTTGATAAACTGTCGTCTAAACAACTAATAAAAACGACAGAGCAATCTCTTGCTTTAAATTCTTTTGAACAGACTATTCGTTTGTTGCACAATCGTGATATTGATGTTTATAAACAAAAGTATAATTTTGTTCATATTGGTATGGTGCAAATTGCCTTTAAACCATTAACTCTTAAAGGGTTACCAGAGACTTTCTTGGCAGCTTTAAGAGATGCTAGAAATTTGAATTTCAGACAGTCTCTGATGGGTTCAATTGAATCCACGGTGGCTTATGGTCCCGTATATTTTAATACACAACCCAATTTGCAATTATCTCTTTAAGATGTTAACATTCTAGATGCTTTAACTCTGAATGTTAAAACGCATTGTTATAACTATGCACCTGGATTTGAACTTATTTGCTTATCATATAGGATTTACTATAAATTTTTGTCTACTTTAAATCCTCGTTGCAAATTGACAGATTCGTCTAATCAGTCTATAATATTTGAGACTAATTTTGCTAAATATAAGGTCACCACTAGGAGACCTATTAGATGGGATGAAATTAATTTCCCCTCTACATGGATTTTAGACTCGGTAATATCTTCGAGTCAACAAGCTGATACTATTACTAATCATGATTATTATCATATTTCGCAGACCCCAGAAGGTCAAATTTGTATTCAATTTGAAGACAATAAGTCTTTAACGCCTTATAGGCATTCTTTTACTGGCAACAGAAGGCTTTCTTTGCCTTCAACCCAATCGTATATTGCTCCAGTAGAACCAATTTATGGTCCAGCTAGATTAAATCGATATGCTTCTTTGCATACAATCTCTACTGCTGATAGTGATAAACGAGTAGAACGTATAAAAATTGATAAGAGGAATAACATAGTTCAGGAAGATAATTCTGTAGATAAGGATATGCCTTCTAAATCCGAAATGGATTTTGAACCCAATACTTTTTAATGATCCCTTACAAAATTAATTTTAGTCCAGGATCACTGGCTCGACAACATATTCAGTCTGAATTCTTTAGTGATAGATGGAATCAATTTTAGAACTTGGTTCTTTGACACTTATAGTACTGACGACAAAAGAAATATTTCTCAAGAATTTTATGAGATTTGTTCTTTGCATAACAGAGTAATATACTTTGTTCCTTGGTTTATAACCAATTATGTTCCTTTATATGTTAGAGTTCTTGAAAGAACTTACAAGGAAAGCAGTGGACAGCTAGTAAAGGGAATTTACCCGCCACAAGCGTCTTTTGTGTTGCCTAAAAATACGGGCATATCATTTACTGCTTTTCAAAAATTCGTCAATGATGATGGGGTGACAATTAGCGCCAGATTAATTTCTCAAAACAATTATACGTCTTTGTATGTTAAAGTGTTAGGTGAGCATATTAGTTCACTAGATTCTAAGATAGGCGAATTAATTGACTTAGTCAAGAAAATTAGTACTTCGAAGGAAACTACCTCAATGATAGTCAGGTCTACTAAGATTATACCAGATTCAAATGCTTCCTCAAGCAAAACAGTTGTCACGACCCAAAATGATGATCGTGATGGCGCCTCTCCTGAAGACAAGGCCATCCAATTCAACTAAACTTCATTCAAACAGTTAAACAATACAAAAATAATTTAAGTACGGTTTAATAATAGCAATTTGCGGCAAAATACAGTGAACCATCCCGACTACAGCCCGAACCGGGGTGTCACAACGTCATGAACAACTAATGAAAATCCTAATAATAAGATTACTAATACAATATCTTGGCACAATTGTTCGAAGATACTGGAAATAACAAGATAAAAGAGATACGGGGCTGCGGACGCCAACAGCTACCTCGTAGTCTCTGAATAGCCGCTTTGACAATAGTAATCAATGTCTCGGAGCTGAACCGATAACGCCTGAATCTGCACACATGGTGCAGGGAGTAATGTGAGTACTTCCAACTCAGTGAGTAATAATTATAAATAACAACTGAGAGTAAGGAAACACATAAGGCATACAACAACCTATAATGAAACAGTAAAACATGTAAATAATCAAGTCAATAACATGAAGTAAAACAAAATATCATGACTGGCCAAGTCATATCTCGTGACGGCGTGTCACCCGTTCCCATGGCTACCCGGTGCTTACTGTGGGGGGTGCAGTAGCGCAATATCTCGTGACGGCATGTCACTCGATCCATTCACATCACACGTGGCGTCGTGCCACCCGATCCCATTAAAATCATTTAAAAATATCATTTGAATTTCAAAACTGAATTTAAGAAATGAATCAAATCAGTTAGAAGACAGTGATAAATTACCCCTCAAGGGTTCACATAACCGGCACGAAGCCCAAATAATACCCCTGAAGGGTTCACATAACCGGCACGAAGCCCAAATAATTACCCTGAAGGGTTTACATAACCGGCAAGAGGCCCGAATATGGCAATCAGCGCAAATCGTGATGATAACACGTAGGTTTCAATCAAATATATAGTAAAATCATCAATCGGGACGGACCAAGTCACAATCCCCGGTAGTAAACGACCCCACGCTCATTATCGAGCGCGTGCCTCACCTCCATATAGCACTATGATGTGCCATCCGGGGTTTCAGACCCTCAGAACATCATTTAAGATCATTACTCACCTCAAACCGGCTAAATCCTTAGCCCGCGACGCCTTTGCCCTTCAAATTGGCCTCCACGCGCGTCGAATCTACCCAAAATCGTAACGAATACATCACAATTAATTCGATTAAGTCAATACAATTTATAGGAATAAATTCCATATGAAAATACTAATTTTTCCAATAAAATCCGAAATTTGCATTTAAATTCGCCAGTGGGGCCCACATCTCGGAACCCGACAAAAGTTACAAAATCTGAATACCCATTCCGATACGAGTTCAACCATACCAAATTTACCAAATTCCGATAACGAATCGACCTCCAAATCTTAAATTTTCATTTTGAAAGATTTTACAAAAATTCCGATTTCTTTCATCAAAACTCGAATCAAACGATGAATATGACCATGGATTTATGAAATATAGTCACTTTCGGATGTAGAACACTTACCCAGTCGAAGCTATGAAGAAATCCTCAAAAATCGCCCAAGAACCGTGCTCCAAAAATCCAAAACGAAATGAAGAAAATGACCATTTTCGGTCCTTAAGTTTCTGCAATCTGGTCGCTAAAACAGCAGTACCAGCCAACTTTAATCTATCGTAACTTTCTGTCTATATGTCCAAATGATAGATGGTTTATTGTTTTGGAAACTAGATTCAAAAGGCTACAACTTTCATGTTTTGCAATATTTCTGATTCCTTATAGATTACAAGATATGGGCTTCCAAACTGGACTACTCGCACCAGTTTTCTGCAAAAAAAATTTCATTTTTTCTAAAGATGAAATAGTCCGTTTAACCACCCGAAACTCACCCGAGCCATTCGGGACCCCGTTCGGATATACTAACAAGTCCTAAACATATTATGGACTTAGTCGAGGCCTTAAATCACATTCAACAATGCTAAAAAACACGAATCATACCCCAATTCAAGCCTAATGAAACTAATAAATTCCAACTTCTACATTCGATGCCGAAACCTATCAAATCGAGTCCGATTGACCTCAAATTTTGCACACAAGTCATAAATGACATAATGAACCTATGAAAATTTTCAGAATTGGGTTCCGACCCCGATATCAAAAAGTCAACTCCTCGGTCAAACTTTCCAAAAATCTTCCATTTTCCAACATTCGCCCAAAATGCGTTGAATTGTCCTACGGACTTCCAATTTCAAATCCGGACATACGCCTAAGTCCGAAATAACCATACGAAGCTATAGAAACTCTCGAAATTCCATTCCGACCCTCGGATCAAAATCTCACCTAACAACTGGAAATCGCCAAAATACTAACTCCACCAATTCAAGCATAATTCTACACGGAACCTCCAAAACCAATTCCGATCACACTCCTAAGTCATAAATCATCTCCCGAAACTAATCGAATTGTCGGAATTCACATCCGAGCCCTCTAACTCATAAGTCAACATCCGGTTGACTTTTTACAACTTAAACCTTCTTGAAAGAGACTAAGTGTCTCATTTCTTACCAAATCTATTCCGAACGCAAACCATTCAACGTGATTACATAAAATACGGATAGAGAAGCATAATAAAGCAGAAATGGGGAGAACGGAGCGGTAACTAAGGCTGTAAAGTGGGCCAGTTTGGGCCTGGGACCGGCACGGGCCCGCGGTCCTGGTGGGCCTAACGGGCCTAGTGGTCCGGTCCCTAGTGGTCCTGGGCTTTTTAACGGGTAAGGCCCGTCACGGTCCGGGTAGAACAAAAGGCCCGGCAAGCCCGGGACCGCCAGGCGAGCCTGGGCCGGGCCCAACGGTAAAATTCTAAAAAAAAAAAATTTTTTAAAAAAAAATAGCCAACGGCCAGATTTTTAAAATCTAGCCGTTGGAGCTTCAATTTGACCGTTTGAGCTTTAGAAAATAGCCATTTTGGCCCCCAAACTTTAATTTAACCCCAAACTTTTTATAAATACACTTTTTACCTATTCCCACCTATAAATACCCCTCCATTCTTTCATTTTTAACTCACAAATTCTCTCAATCTCTGTCAATCTCTCTCAATCTCTCTCTAATAATTTCCATAAGTGCTTACATTATTATTTCAATTTCGTGAAAAATTGTGAAGTTGGTGAATTGAAGTATTAAAGTCTTCAAGTCTTCAACAATATTCAATTTTCAAGAAGCTGTTCGTCAATTCGGTAACCTTGTTCCAACTCTTTAATTTTTTAATATATTGTTGTGTTTGTTTTAATTAGTTTAATTATAATTAATATGGATTTTTCATTGAAAAAAATGTTTGGTGGTAAGGGCAAGGGAAAATCGAAAATTGGTCAATCTAGT
>MCJB01000418.1:3097-22007 GCA_002018475.1 Nicotiana obtusifolia | reverse complement strand
CTCATCAGTGCGGACCGTACCAGTGGAGGGGCTTGGTTTAGAAGGAATAGTTTTGGAAGTTTTCGCCATTGAGAAACTAAAGATAAGTATCAAAGTGAAGCGCAAGATCTGAGAGTGGAGTTTGAAGAAGAAAGAACTCAGTAAAAAGTGAAAAAGGTTAGCGGAATAGGGAAAGGCTAATTAAAAGGTAAAAAGGGATATTTATACTCCCTTAAAGACGGCGGCACAAAGCACGAAACGGGCGGGCATTAAATGCGCGCAATGAGTATCTGCGCCTTGCATGGTTATCGAAAATGGGATTTGTAATGATTGCTTGATTTGGCGTTATGTGGTCGTCATAAAGATGTCGTCATAAATACGAATTCAAGTCGTTTATTATCCTTACTCTCTAATAAACGAGGGGACTATCTGTATTGGGTAAAGTACTTACACATGGATACGGGTCGGGGCCAGCCCAGTTAGAACGAAGTATAACTCGGACATCCGGTTCACGGGCAAAGAAGATATGAGACCGGATCAAGACTCGACCGGACTGAGACCTGATCGAAGCCGGATTCGACCGAAGTGGGAAGCATCATGGAACCGGGTACCGGGTTCAAGATGCGTAATTAGCTCATCACCGGATATATCGCCATTAGTAATTGTCCCAACCGTTTCAGCTATCACCAACGCGATTTGGGGAGATTCTGTTACGGATTTTATGGGATCTATCTCATAAAATCCGCAATTTACCTTATTTGAAATAGTAATTGTAACCTATAAAAAGGGATTTTGACCCACAACTTGAACCATCTCAGAATCATCAATAATATTACTCTCTCTTTATTCCTCATTCAATTGCTATTGTCACTTTGACAGCTCTTTGTTATTTCTTTCAGAATCAACAGTTGAATCTTTCTTTCTCAGTATTGGAATTATTTATCTTAGAGTATCAATCAGTTTTACGGATTCTTAGCATCACGAACAAATTCAATTGTTATCCGATTTTCAAGGTAAACAAATGTGGTTCGCCAACTTCTGTCTTACCGTAGCTGTCCTGAATGTGTGAAACAAATAAGTGGAGAAATCGCCTGTTAAATTTGGTACCATACTTGGATACACATTATCGACATTAAAAGATCAACTATATTACAATATAATCTTATTAGCCAAGTTAAATATATAGTTGACCATAGCTTTACCGTCATTTCTTTCCCATCAAGGCAGTAGTTCAGTCCGATCAGATTACTTCAAATATATACGTGTTCTTTAAATAGACTATATATCCATCGTAAGTTTGTTATTTTAAATAAATAATAAAAAATAAATTTCATTAATTTAAAAATTAGAAAAAGTTGACTGCTGAAAAATTTATAATTTCTTTTAAATTACTCTTTAAAAAACTTAAATACTATATTATATTAAAAACCCTCAGAATACGAAAAGAAAAACTTAAGCACATTTCAATATTTACACTAAATTAATGATAACATAAGAAGTGTTTTTTATGTGCACTTTTATCACTTAACTACGTTTAATTAATTTATATTTGTATATCAATTTATTACTTAATTATATCAAAATTATTTGATTTGATACAAATATTAAATGTGTAAGTTCTCTCCGCAGAATACCGAGGAAATCACAGCGAAGGGAGTAAAAAGTTGATGAACAAATGCGAAAGGAATACTCTCCGCCAAGTTATGGGTAACAAGAAACATCAGTTGCACCTCCACGCAAACTTAAGAAGACAGGAAAGCATATATTCAGATAACGTTGTTTGTTGCAGTGAAATATCCAGGAAACTCCGCACAGTAATAAATTAGTAATTAATTTGTAAAATCTGAAATCTCTTGTGCTTCCTTTGTAATTTCTGTGTTTCTTCTCTTTTATTTCATTGGGGTTTGTTAAGTACTTATGAATGTCTCAATTGATGCATAAAAACAATAGTTAAATTATGAAATGGATATTTAATTCATCAAGTTAACCGGAAAATAGAAGTTTAATAATTGACCCTAGCTAGACCAAAAATATTTGGACTTCAAATGTATCGAATGATTAGTTTAACTGTTTGACTGCAGAAATATATCAACGTTATAGTAAGTTTGATTGCTCAATATTGTATAGGGTAAAATAAGCTATGCTACGTGGCCGCTCAAAAGAGGGACACGTGGAACTTAAGACGGGGATTGTTAAAACCGAAGGCAACGGTCCTGTCTGTCACCGGAAAGAGTAACGCTCATAGAGATGCAATAAATACTCTCCGTCCGATAGCATTTAATGGAGAATATTCCACAGGATTAAGTACGTTGCCCGTTACAAGAAATTTGGCATTTATGCTCACCATTATATCTTCATCAATGGCCCTCATAATTGACATTAAAGAAGGGCGCGATCCTAGGACCTCCTTTCCTAGACATAGCTTTAAATAGTGAGCTCTGTTATTATTGTAAGGACACGGATTTTCTGACAAAACTAATATTACGATCTACTCAAAGCTCTAATCAATTTTACCTTCTTATTTTCTATTCTTGTTCTTATTATTATTGCGCCCGGAGGCTTCACTACCAGAGTATTTATTTTTGTCATGTCGTCTTCCTATCAAGGCTAAAGTGTTATATATTTCTTCAATTATCTTGTTATTTCATAATCAAATTAATTCGCTTGTCTAGAAACCACGTATAAATTCAACTGTACCGTTTTACGGGTAAACAGTTTAGCGCCCACCGTGGATCCTAGACAGTCATGCAATTAAGTTGATCCTTGCCTTTTTTACTAACGTGTTTTGATTATTTTGACTTAGAAAAAATCATAAGAAATGGCAGATAACGTTGTTAACAACACGCACAATCCCGAGGTTCGAGGGGATCAACCTCATTTCGATGACTCAATTAGTAACACCCACAACGAGGGTAATGACGCCACGCCGGTGCATGACAGGCAATATTCTCGACGTGTTCGGGAGACAACTCTCGATGATGCTGAGGAGGAATATGTCGTTGACGCGGTAAGGGTCCTACAAGAACAACAGGCGACACGACAGGATAAGGATATGACGGAGTTGAAGCAGTCGCTGTCGGGGGCTTCGAATAATGCGAATAGACGAGATCGGGTTCCTCCCGGTGCTCCCATGAATCAAACCACGCAGAGGGGCGATGTTCGCTCCGATGGGGCCGGAGGGATCGGATCCGGCCTCAATAACGAAAACGATCCCTTTCAAGAATGAACTCTTACAGTTTATGAAGAGAGTGAACGCCCGCATGCACCAAATTCCTAGCGCACCACCGGTGCTGAAAGATCCGGACTCAAAGAAGTATTCTCAATTGCCATACAAGCCAAGTGCGGCACCAGAATTAATCCCGAAGTAGTTTAAAATGCCTGATGTGCTAAAGTATGACGGAACTTCATACCCTCAGGAGCATATTACCACCTATACAACGGCGGTGAAGGGAAATGATTTAGCTCCTCACGAAATTGAATCTATTTTGCTGAAGAAATTTGGAGAGACTCTCACGAGGGGAGCCTTGATGTGGTATTCATTGTTACCCGAGCATTCCATAGACTCCTTTGAGATTCTCGCGGACTCTTTCATCAAGGCTCATGTCGAGGCGAGAAAAGTACAGGCCCCAAAGGCCGACATATTCAGGATTTCACAAGGAGAGTACGAGTTGCTACGAGAGTACATTACCCGATTCTAGAAAGAGAGAATATTGCTCCCGGTTGTCCCGGATGAATGGGCGGCTGAAGCATTCACCAAGGGACTGAATCCGAGAAGTTTAGACGGTTCCCCCAAATTGAAGGAAATCTTACTTGAGTTTCAAGCAATGACTTGAGCGGATGTCCACAACCGGTACGACTCAAAGATAAGGATCGAAGATGATCAGGTTGGTTTTCCATCGTCGACAAAAAGAGCGGGAGAAGAAAAGAGAAAAATCAAAAGACGATCTCGATACGGACAGACGCTTCGAGGGATCGGTTTTTGCCCTACAAACGGACCAAAGGCTGCAACAGAGGTTTTCGGTCAGCGGACAGGTTCTCCATCAATAGAAGGACTAATTGCGGTCAGAATAATATATCATTGCAGGATAAAGAAGCGTCGGGGGCGCGGGATCCTTCTTACCCCAAGTTGTCAGAATACAATTTAAATGTCAGTATAGTGGAGTTGGTGTCAGCCATGAGAAACATCAAAGACACACGGTTTCCGAAACCACTAAGATTTGATCCCAGCCAGAGGGATCCCAACTTGTGGTGTGAATACCACAGGACGAATGGCCACCGGACAGGGGACAGCTGATACCTCCGGGAAGAAGTGACAACACTATTGAAGAATGGTCATCTCTGAGAATTCTTGTGAGACCAAGCTAAGAATAATTATGGTCGTAACCGGGACAACGCGGAACCCTCGAAAGCAGGAGAAGATCCCCCGCGCCAAACGATCAACATGATCTTTGGGGGAACGAGATCAACGAGGTCACCTTTTCGGCAGCAAAAAAGACAAAAGTATCAGTAACCAATAGCAAAAGGCTCCGGCAAGTCGCCGAAGACGATATCATTTTTTCACAGAGGAGGACGCAGACGGATTGCTGCTACCGCACAATGACGCACTGGTAATTTCTTTAAATGTGCTATATTTTAAGATTAAACGTGTTCTAGTGGATCCAGGAAGTTCGGCCAATATCATACAATAGAGAGTATTAGAGCAAGCTAAACTCACCGGAAGCATCATTCCGGCCACAAAACTCCTCGCCGAATTCAACCTCATAGCGTGACAACCTAAGGAGAGATTTTGTTACCCACAAACGCTAAAGGAGTAATGAAAACAACTCTTTTCGAAGCGGTAGATGGTGATATGGGATATAAAATTATCCTGGGAAGGCCATGGTTGCACGAGATGAAAGTTGTACCATCAACATATCATCAATTGCTAAAGTTTCCAATGCCTGAAGGAGTTAAACAGATAAGGGGTGACCAACCGGCGGCAAGGGAGATGAATGCAATTTTGATCTCCAATAGCAAAGGAAAGGAACACGCAGCATAGCAATTAAAGAAACCAGCACCCGCTCCCGAACTAGATGAAGTTAGCCCGGGGGCAGAAGCGTCGGAATTTTATCAGATGCCGAGATATTTTCAGGTTCTAGAAGAGATGGATGCGACGAAATCCACATCGGAAGAACTTGAGCAAGTTGCGTTGTTCGAAGAGTTCTTAGAAAGGAAATTTCACTTGGGGATAGGACTGCACCCCGAGTTCAGGTCTGGTCTTATTAAGTTTTTTAAATCTAATGCCGATTGTTTTGCATGGACGCATGTGGATATCACAGGTATCCCGACATAGATAGACGTACACAAGTTAAGTTTGGATCACAACATACCTCCGGTAAGATAAAAGAAATGCCCTATTGCCGAAGCCAGGAATAAATTCGTCAAGGAAGAGGTAACTCTCTTACTTAATATCGGTTTGATCCAAGAGGTAAAGTATCCAGACTGGCTAGCTAATGTAGCAGTAGTTCCTAAGAAGAACAATAAATTTTGCATGTATGTAGATTATAAAGATTTGAATAAAGCGTGCCCGAAAGACTCATTCCCACTACCAAACATCGATCAAATGATTGATGCTATGGCTGGGCATGAGTTAATGAGTTTTCTCGATGCTTATTCCGGGTACAATCAAATTAAGATGAACCCAAAGGATCAGGAAAAGACTTCATTTATTATGAATTTTGGTACATATTGCCATAATGTGATGGCCTTCGGGTTGAAAAACGCCGAAGCCACATATCAACGGCTCGTGAATAAGATGTTTGAAAAACAAATAGGAAAAACTATGGAAGTTTATATAGACGATATGCTCGTTAAGTATTTAAATGCAGGTGCATCTGCAAGAAGCTTTTGACATCCTAAGGAAGCATAATATGAAACTTAACCATGAGAAATGCGTGTTCGGGGTCAGCTCTGATAAGTTTTTGGACTTTTTGTGTCGCAAAGGGGAATTGAGGTAAACCCCGATAAGTTCTAGGCCATCAAAGACATCCTAGACAAACTGTCAAGCGTGAATGAAGTCCAAAGGCTCACGGGTAGATTGGCAGCTTTGAGTAGGTTCATTTCCCGGTCATCAGAAAATGTCTCCGTTTCTTCGCACTGCTAAAAAAGAAAAATAATTTCGAATGGACCCCGGAGTGCCAGCAACCTTTGAATTTGAAAAAGTACTTGTCAAGCCCTCTATTGCTTTCGAAACCAAAAGAAGGTGAAACGTTGTTAGTCTACCTCGCGGTCTCGGAAGTCGCAGTAAGTGCAAGTTTAGTCCATGAGGATGAAGGTACCGCAATCTCTTATTTATTATGTAAGTAAAATTTTAACGTGAGCAGAAACTCGCTACCCCCATTTGGAGAAACTGGCATACGCTCTCGTAGTCGCCGCCCAGAAGTTGAGGCTCTACTTCCAATATCACCCGATAGCCGTAGTAACCACTTTCCCTTTGCAGAACGTCCTTCACAAACCCGAGCTCTCGGGTAGATTGGCCAAATGGCCGTCGAAATGAGTGAGTTCAACATAGAATATAAACCAAGGAATGCAATTAAGTCACAAGTCTTGGCTGACTTTGTGGCCGATTTCAGTCCGGGATTATTGTCTCTGGTAACCAAAGAGGCAGTAATGGTGTCGGGATCGACATGGGGTTTTGGACCTTATTTTTGGAAGGAGCTTCCAACGTGAAAGGGTCGGGGCTTGGTATAGTATTAATCACGCCTTCGGGGGAAACCCTAAGGCAAGCCATTAGAAAGGTCACTTTAACTAACAATGAAGCAGAGTATGAGGCTTTAATTGCAGGGCTCAAACTGGCCCGGGGACTTGACTCTGAGCTCAACGAAATCAAATGCGACTCACAGCTGGTGGTAAACAGGTCTACGAGATCTTCGAAACCAAAGAAGAATGTATGCAACAATATGTGGTAAAAGTCCAAGCTCTGTTGCCGCAATTTCAGGAGTGGTAGATTACTCATATCCCGAGGGAAGATGATGTAGAAGCGGACGATTGGCTAACCTTGGATCATCAACAGAAATAAGGGGATCGGAGTCGGGGACGGTAGTAGAACTGATGAACTCAGTCTTAGATACGGATAGCTACTATAAGGTAAATGCGACTAATTTGGTCTGGGACTAGAGGAATGAAATCATCAATTATCTCGAGCACGGGAAGTTGCCCGAAGACTCCAAAGCGTCCGGGGCGCTGCGTGCCAAAGCACCGCGATATAGCTTCAAGAGAGGCCAGCTGTATAGAAAATCTTTCCAAGGCCTGCTGGCCCAATGCCTGGGGGCATCCGAAGCTAACTATGTTATGCGAGAAGTCCACGAAGGGATATGCCGCAATCATTCTGGCGCAGATTCCTTGGTACGTCAAACCAGCAGAACCATTGCATTCGATTCTATCCCCGTGGCCGTTCATGAAATAGGGGATGGACATCATCGGGCTATTGCCGCCAGCCCGCGAAAAAGTAAGATTTCTTTTGATTTTAACTGACTATTTTTCTAAGTGGGTGGAAGCAGGTCCTTATCATAAGATCGGCGAGCGTGAAGTGGTGGATTTCTTGTGGAAAAATATAATTTACAGGTTCGGAATACCAAAAGAGATAGCATGGCCGCCCAAAAGAGGGACACGTGGAACCTAAGACAGGGGATAGCCAAAACCGAAGGAAACGGTCCCGTCTGTCACCGGAAAGAATAACGTTCATAGAGATGCAATAAATACTCTCTGCCCGGTAGCACTTAATGGAGAATATTCCACAAGATTAAGTACGTTGCCCGTTACAAGGAATTTGGCATTTATGCTTACCGCTACATCTTCATCAATGGTCCTCATAATTGACATTAAAGAAGGGTGCGGACCTCCTTTCCTAAACGTAGCTATAAATAGTGAGCTTTATTATCATTGTAAGGACACGAATTTTTTGGCAAAACTAATACTACGATCTACTCAAAGCTCTAACCAATTTTACCTTCTTATTTTCTGTTCTTGTTCTTATTATTATCGCGCCCGGAGGCTTCACTACCAGAGTCTTTATTTCTATCATTTCGTCTTTCTATCAAGGCTAAGTGTTATATATTTCTTCAATTATCTTGTTATTTCAGGATCGATTAATTCACTTGTCTAGAAATCACGTATAAAACTAACTATACCGTTTTACGGATAAATAAATATCGGATAAGAAGAATAATTAATTTGAGTATAAAACTTGTATACTTCTTTAGTTGCATAGTCCACGTAACTATGCCTTAAAATTGTTATCCTACTTTTTGAGTTCTGTTTTCTCTCTCTTGGGACTAGAGGCCGTGTAGGACGCAAGATAACATATCTTTGAGTTAGCGCTCAGTTCTCCTATTTTATCATTTACTCTAATCCATTTTTATTGGGTTTAAGTTATTATTTGCTTTAATCTTAATATAAATATTTTTTTTAAAATTATCAATATAATCCGATTATACCAAATTATACCAGGTTACTTTCTTTTTTCCGATTACCAATTTATATATGCTTATGGTAGACAATTAGGACTTTTTTTTAGTTCAAGCAATAATTATGTAGGAATTGATTACTTTAAGGGGTTGTTTAAATCTGTAGCTATTCGTATTCATGTTCCGCTAATACACATATTCTTAAATAACATAATATCACACATTAAATAATTCATAGATTCTTATATAACGTATGCAAGTACAATTAATACGGGGTTTTAATAAGGCTAACAAAACATAGTACTAAATTATGTAAAGATTATTATTTCTTGTAAAACAAACCAAATAGGGTATTACTTATGGAATTTTATGATGAGATATTTTTAAAACTTTCTTGCCAAACCAAACAACCCCCTTACAAAATTACATATACTTAATTTTAGGTAATTTGTAAAAAATTTACAATATTATTTATTATTTGATACACTGAACCGGATTATAGGTCCCAAGGAAAGTAGAGCAGCCCATACACACCAATAGCGTGGAAGGAGCTGGATATGCAATATGACTGCAAGTGGAAACATAGGTGAAAGTCAGCAGACCGACGTTATAATGAACTCCTCACGCGGGGCAAACATTACTCTATAAGAGGATGTGTCCTTAGTCAATCCGGTTGCAAACACAATTCAGCATTTTCACCCAAAATTTTTGTCCTTTTCTTGTTCCTCTATACCATTCAACTGTAGTCCTAAATTCCATAAACTAAAGCTCTCTTTGTCGTAGTATTCTTGGTATAAAAATTTCCTCCAAAGGCGAACACTCACTCTTAATTCCTCCTTAGTTGTAACTAATACTCCATAGATTGTCCATGATGTTTCAAGAAAACTTGCATTACATCTGCATGAACATTGCAATTGATTTGCCAGCAGAAGTTGATGTCTCCAACAAAAAGAAATGGCACTTGGCTTTTGCTACCATCTATTGTTCGAGAGCTTTCAAAAATAAGACGGCCAGCACAAAGGTACTATCACCTGTCCTTGTGCCATCTTATAGTCATGCAGCTGCCTACAGTCCAAGAAAAGTCCGTGTATCAACCAACACAATCGCCATTGATGTAGTTCAAGAACACCCTTTATTCTCAGGTATTGATCAGTCAAGTCTAGCTAAGCTTGTCAAAGATAAAAGTGCTGACAAGCTAGCTAATCTTGGAGGTGTACACGGTGTTGCTACTTCTCTCAAAAGTGACACAACTAATGGTATAAATGGAGATCTAGAAGACGTTTCACGTAGACATGAAGCTTTTGGAAGCAACACATATCGTAAGCCACCTACTAAAAGTTTCTTCATCTTTGTCTGGGAATCCTTCAAAGATCCTACCATCATTATTCTTTTGCTCTGCGCTGCTTTGTCTCTTGGATTTGGAATTAAGGAGCATGGACCAAAAGAAGGATGGTATGATGGAGGGAGTATTTTCGTCTGTGTTTCTTGTCATCGCTGTTTCGTCTATCAGTAACTTCAGACAAAACAGACAATTTGATAAGCTATCCAAAGTGAGCAAAAATATTCCAGTAGAAGCTGTTAGAAAGGGGAGGCGCCAACAGATATCTATATTCGAAATTGTGGTAGGAGATGTCATTTGCTTGAAGATTGGAGATCAAGTTCCTGCTGATGGGATTTGGTAGAAGGTCATTCTTTACAAGTAGATGAATCTAGCATGACAGGTGAAAGTGATCACGTCGAGATTAACCTTAGCCAAAATCCATTCTTGATTTCTGGCACTAAGGTTGTCGATGGCTATGGCATGCTGCTTGTGACATCGGTTGGCATGAACACGACCTGGGGTGAAATGATGAGCGAAATTAGCAGTGATTCTAACGAGCAAACACCTCTTCAAGAGCGACTCAACAAGCTTACTTCATCGATTGGTAAAATTGGATTGCTAGTTGCTTTCTTAGTTCTTGTTGTCCTATTGGTACGATACTTTACCGGGAACACACGAGATGAAAATGGGAACAAGGAATTCAACGGGAGCAAGACATCATCGGATGAAGTGATCAATGCTGTGGTGGGAATTGTTGCTGCTGCTGTTACAATTGTTGTTGTCGCGATTCCTGAAGGCTTGCCTTTAGCTGTTACACTTACTCTGGCTTATTCGATGAAGAGAATGATGGCAGATCAGGCAATGGTGAGGAAGCTCTCTGCTTGTGAGACCATGGGCTCTGCCACCACAATTTGTACAGACAAACAGGTACTCATACATTAAATAAGATGACTGTCACAAAATTTTTCTTAGGCAAAGAGCACGTAAAGGCAAAAAGTCAGTCATCAATTTCAGCCAAAGTTCTTGAATTATTCCATCAAGCGGTTGGATTAAACACTACAGGTAGTGTTTTCAAGTCCACTGATTCATGTTCCAACTTTGAGTTCTCAGGCAGCCCTACTGAAAAAGCTATTCTTTCATGGGCTGTGCTGGAACTGAACATGGATATGGATCACGTCAAGAGAAATTTCAACATTCTTCACGTGGAAGCTTTCAACTCAGAGAAAAAGAAGAGTGGGATAATAATCAAGAACATTACTGATGGAACAATTCATGCACATTGGAAAGGTGCTGCAGAGATGATTTCAAGAATGTGCTCCCATTACTACGATGCAGAAGGGAACATGAAAACTCTAGAGAAATCAGACAAGGAAGAATGTGATCGGATAATTGAAGGAATGGCTGCCAGCAGCCTTCGATGTATCGCCTTAGCACACAAGCAACTGCCAAAAACGGAGCAGGAGGATCATGAACAAATACATGGAAGTATTCCAGACAACTCTTTCGTTCTTTTGGGCTTCGTCGGCCTAAAGTCCATGTCGACCTGGTGTAAAGAAAGGGGTGGAAAATTGCAAAAATGCTGGTGTGAATATCAAGATGATCACTGGTGACAACGTGTTCACTGCAAGAGCCATAGCCACAGAATGTGGGATTCTTCATCCTAATTTGGCAGTAGATGAAGGAGCAGTCATAGAAGGTGAGGAATTTCGCAACTTAACAGATGAAGAACGGATGGAGAAAGTGGAGAAGATTAGCGTGATGGCAAGATCATCCCCTTTTGACAAACTTTTAATGGTGCAGTGCTTGAAAAAGAAAGGTCATGTGGTCGCGGTCACAGGTGATGGCACAAATGATGCACCAGCTTTAAAGGAAGCAGATATAGGACTTTCTATGGGGATACAGGGCACTGAAGTGGCTAAAGAGAGTTCAGATATTGTCATTTTGGACGATAATTTTGCTTCAGTTGTCACTGTTCTGAAATGGGGAAGATGTGTCTATAACAACATTCAGAAATTCATCCAATTTCAGCTCACAGTAAATGTGGCGGCGCTTGTGATCAACTTTGTAGCAGCCGTTTCAGCTGGTGAGGTACCACTCACAGCAGTACAGTTGCTATGGGTAAATTTGATCATGGACACATTAGGGGCACTAGCACTTGCAACAGAGAAGCCAACTGAGGAACTCATGAAGAAGCTACCAGTCGGTAGGACTGAGCCACTTATCACCAACATTATGTGGAGAAATCTAATGGCTCAGACCTTGTATCAGATTTTTGTTCTATTGACCTTCCAATTCAAAGGCGAATCAATCTGTGGTGTCAACAAGAGGGTAAATGATACTTTGATTTTCAACACATTTGTTCTTTGCCAAGTGTTCAACGAATTCAACGCGCGAAATCTGGAGAAGAAGAATGGTTTCGAGGGAATACACAAGAACAAGTTGTTTGTGGCAATCATTGGAATCACTTTGGCTCTTCAAGTGGTGATGGTGGAGTTTTTGAAGAAGTTTGCAGATACAGAGAGATTGAATTGGGGGCAATGGGGTATCTGCATTGGTTTGGCAACTGCATCTTGGCCAATTGGTTGGCTAGTCAAGTGCATAACTGTCCCAGAGAAACCAGTTTTCAGTTATCTCAGGTTGAATTGCTTGAAAGCCTTGTTCAAATAAGTAAGATTAGGTGTTTACTTTGTTTTCTTCTTTTTCATAAGATAGTTCTTTGCAGTAGTTTTAATTTGTTAGTACGAGTGTAGTTGATTAAATAATTGATTGAATTATTAATCACTACTTGTATTTTCATGTGTTAATTTTTAAATAAAGAGTTGTGCAGAATTCTTCTACTACATTTACAAGACGACTTAAAAAGTTTATATATGCATACACCTTTCATTACATTCTGGTAGTACAAATATAGTTTAAGATAGAAATCAGTTTGTAAATATGTCTAAAGTTCAGTACTTTGTTTATGAGCAGCCATTAATGATAGCATTAGGGTAAGTTGTCTGCATCACATCCTTTGGGGTGCGGACTTTCCCCGATCCTGCATGAACACGAGATGCCTTGTGCAACGGGCTGTCCTTTTTCAGTACTTTGTTCATGATTGTAGACACAACATTCCTTTTGAAAATTATAACAAGCTAAAAGTTGTGAAGCTTTGGACTGGGATTTGTAATTTGTATGAACCACATCAAACTAATATGGGGATCTCCAGAATACACAATCTGATATAGAAGTTTCAACTCCCTCCAACATGGAGCTTAAAGACACAAATGGCAAGATACTGAATATTAAGAATAGGTTCTTCTTGATTTTTTAACAATAACGGACCCACCCATCCGACCAGTATGTTTCATTTGGGAGGATGAACTAGACATTTTTTATCGCCTTAAGAAAGATATCACATTCCTTTTTACCAATACCATCCTTCTGAAAAAAACTAGCTCAGCTTGACTCAGAGACAGATGCACTCATGCAACATAGGAGTACATTTTATACGTTCAACTGTGCCCATCAATTCCCTGGCACGTAGCACAGATTTACATGTAAAGTTACTATAATGTCAACAAATATTAAATTCTCAAAACCATAATTTTAAAAGTGCTACAGGGGTTCAGTGATATTAAAAGTTGAATTCAACTATCAAGTTTAAATGCTGGCTAGACTTGTGTGTCTAGCCTAGTGTTTCTCCCTTGCCTATCCACATTTGCCGCTTAGCTTAAGTTGTGAAGATATTCCACAAATAGTTCTCAGCTCGATCGCAGGATTCAGAACTAGAAAATGGAGAAGAGATTTTGGTTTCTTACCTGTTACATTTTTTTTAGCAATATATTTTCAGCCAGAAAAGCGATTTTGTCTCGCTCCTCCAAAATGACCTATCAATGAGGCTTCGAAATCATGTTGAGAATGTTATCTGCGAGAAGAAATTGGAATTAAAGCCTTCGTTCCCAATTTCTTTGCCTTTCTCTACCTTCTTGGGCCGAAGCAGCTAGAGATCCCCATATTTAGCCCTATACCTCTCACTCTCCGTTAGATTACGAAACTAGATTAATCCCCAAGTCATATACGTTGAGATCAATTGACCTCACACGAATTTTATTACTCCATTTCAAAGTAAGAACCATCCTCTTGCATTTCGAAAGTTAGGAATGGGGGTATAGGAATCGCCTGATTCTACTATCTTAACGTTTATATTTATGTATGTATCCCTTTCCTTCCTCTCAAGACGTTTGCATTTTATCTTATTTTATTTTATTAATTCAAATTGATTCAATTTCCTAGAAAGATGATGGCACAGATTCGTAATTATAATCGGAAAAAGTTGACTTTTTATGGCTAATCATATGTGGAATTCCCACTCAATTTAACACACCTATGGGCTCATCGGACCGAGGGAGAGAAAATAAGAAGATTGGAGTCCAAAATCAAGGAGTTATTACTCCCATCGGTGCACAATAAGTGACCAATTTACTTTGGACATATCCGTTTTTCCAGTATTCCTGTTGTGAAGGAAGACTGTCGTTGTCATGATTTGGATATTGTTGCTCCTGATCTATCGGAGCGAGTGACCCTACCCAAGGAGGGTTTTACATATTTTTACATGTATCCTTTTACTTTGGGTGTGTTCTCTTTGAGTGGAAAGCTTGACTCCGTTATTGCGGAAGTCTTCCTCCGCTATCAGGTATGTTTTGCACAAGTAAGTCCTTCTGTGTGGAGGACGATTGCCTGTCTTCGGCGCTTGTGCCAAGAGACAGGAGAGGAGCTATCTTTAGTTCATGTGATGAATCTTTATTCCCCCAAAATCTTCCACGGGAGAATGATAAATTTCAGCAAACATGGCCACCGTGCTCTGTTATCTAGCATGGATGATGACAACGACCGTGGATGGATGGAACGGCACATCATTTCGGTAGCGGCTTCAATTTTTCTGAAAGCATGGAACCGCACCCATAAGCGCCTTGATTAATATTTCTTTTATTAGGTATTCTTCTACAACCGTATTGATCCTCCATCTTTCGCCTGTTTCAGCAACTCGATGGGTCCCACAGATGGTTGAAGGCTTGGACCAGTGGTTCCAGAAGATCTTGGATGTCACTACGCCTGAAACCCGCACGTGGAAAGAACTGGCCCTTAAATACGGGTGGAAAGTCAAAAACCATGGTAACTTAGACTCACCTTATTTCAATTTTTTATGTGAAGAAATTGATTGATCCTTTCTATCCTTTCTATCCTTTCTCTGAAATCAAGTCAACCCGCGGGCTCTGTTATTGTCCCCGAGGATAACGTTTTGGTTGATCCTGCTGATGCGAGGAGGCTGCTTCAGGAGGCGCTTACTCGAACAGGTGTGTTTGGTCTTGCTTCGGGCATAAGTGTTTCTTTATGGAGTCCCCATCCGGAGGACAAACAACTAAAAAGAAGATGCTCCTCCGCGGCCGGGGAGAAGAATAAGAGGGCGAAGACTGCTCCCCTCGAGTCGTCTCCGGTAGTTGTGGTGACTAGCCCTCTTCCCGGCCCGGTCATAGACACTGTAGTGATCGACGATGGTGGAGAAGCTAGTGATGGGGGAGCTTCTCTACATAGAAGGCGACGATCCTCGTCAACTCAACAGAATGCTCAACCTGTTAAGTTAGTTACACCATCCAAGGACGATGTCTCAACGCTGGGGGGGGGTGGAGGGGGGGAGGGAATACGATATGGTGGAAAATGCCAACTCCCGCTGCCGTGTCCCAGTCACCGCGTCCGGTATTTTGGTGCTGAGTACCGGGTCCCTTCCGTCCTCGACTGATGAGCAACCAACAACGAGCACTGTGTTTGTTGTAGCTGCTTCTCACTCTTCAACTCCATCAACTTCATCTCTGTTTTCACCAACACAAGCAACTGCTACATTATTTCCACCTTCATCCACTTTTCCACCAGCAACTGCTACATCATCTCCATCGATCGCACCTGACCGCGAAGAAGGTGTTCCTCTTCCCCAGTCCCCAGTTCATGGTAATTTGGGGCAAAATTATGCTGCCTCTTCTGAAGATCCACAAAGGAGGAGGAATGTTACTCTTTCGATCTCTACTGGATGGAACTTGCTATCTGGCCGGTGGAGCTTGCTAATTATATGAAGCCTTTGGCTTCAGAGAAAGATTAGGAAAAGATTCAGGCACTCTCGGGAGAGTGTTTGTTGAACAACGCCATGCACAACTCCACAGCGGTACATTCCTTTCTTCATTTGTTATTTTTTCTATTTTTGCCCGAACATATTCTAATTTTTGACTTTCTTGTATTGTAGGCTAACTTTCTTGCTGTCACGACCCAAGCCGGAGGGCCGCGACTGTCACCGGACCCTACTCAACGGGCACCGGCGTACCCTTCATCTAGCTTTCCTTATTATCTATAAGGCTTGTCATACACATACAATCTCGAACAATAATTAGAATGTACTGAAATATCATACCATGATATGAACATACTTATATACATAATATGGCCAACAAGGCTGCGATGCAAAACCATACAACAAAATACATACGTTTGCCGACAAGGCAATTCAACTGTACATAAGTCAACCCGTTGTCTATTGTCTATACATAACCCAACACTTGTCAATGAGCCTCTACAAGAACATACATAATGCAACCTGTGTCGAAACAGGGCCCCGACATGCCCATTATGCCTATAACAAAATGCATACCAAGACTACGGCAAGTCCGAAGGAGGGATCTCGCCAATATCTGCCAAACTGGATAGCCTACTGCGGTGGGGGAGCCTTGTCTATATGTCTGCCTGGACCTGTAGCACGACATGCAGCGTCCACAAATAAAGGACGTCAGTACGGATAATGTACTGAGTATGTAAGATAGGAAACATAATATAAGAATAGTGATATGCGTCAAGATGAGAAACATATAACCTGTACCATCTGAATACCTCTGAGGGCGACTAACCATGTCATGCCTGACGTGTATATATATATATATATATATATATATCGGCACTGGACCTCTACCTCCACCACGACCTGCTAGCTGCTGAAAACCCCGTGCTGGAGGTCGAATGGATGAGGAAGTGCCAGACACAGACCCAGTCGGCTGAGCCACACCACCATCTCTTCTACTAGGACAATCCCGCATCACATGGCCAGGCCGTCCGCAAAAATAACATGCATCAGAATCTCGGCGGCACGGTCCAAAGTGGGTCCTGCCGCACTGATCACAACGAGGCATTGGGGACCTCATCTGAACAGTATCTCTGTGATGTTGCGAGCCTGATGCCCGCGAACTCTGACCTGGACCCGAATAAGTAAATCGATCATATCGAGGTCTCTGAAACTGTGGAGGAGCATTAGCTACAAATGGTGCCGGACTCCTCAAAAAATGGGGCCTGACACTACTTTTGAAGTCACCGGAATACCCTGCAAACCTCGTCCTCTTATGCTGGCCCCTATCCTGCTCCCTATCTACTCCTTGCTGGCGCTTACAATCCTCTAATGTCTGGGCATAAGCTTGAATACGAGAAATATCCATGCCCTCCATCAATGATGCTGTAGTGCACTCATTTATCAGATGTGGTCCCAATCCGTTCACAAACAAATGGACCCTATCACTCATCTCGGCCACCATATTGGGAGCATACCTTGCCAAACAATCAAACTGCATGTTATACTCCCGCACGCTCATGTTACCTTGTCTAAGGTTCAGGAATCTATCAGCTCTGGCTCGTCGTACCTCAACTGGCAGGTAATGACGAAGAAACGCCTCAGAAAATTCGTTCCACACAGGTGGGGGAGCATTTGGACCCCTAGATCTTTCCCAACTATCATACCAGAAGACTGCTAAATCCCGTTACCGATAAGAGGCCAATTCCACTACCTCCGTATCACTAGCATGTATAACCTACAGTGTGCGATGAATATGATCAATAAAAGCCTGCGGGTCCTCCTTGGGGTCTGACCCGGTAAACACTGGAGGATCTAGATTAATAAAAACATGAACTCTGGCACTAACCGGTTTATCAGCGGCACTGGTATTCTGCCTCTGAGTCTGAGAAGCTACCAAGCTAGTTAACAATTGTACTGCAATCCTCAAGTCCTGGTCTGTAGTACCAGATAAAGGAACTGGAGATGCTGGGTGGCTTCTAATATCCTCTGGGGAAGGAGGAGTAGATGAGTTCCGACACGGCATCTCACTCTAAGGCTCACTTTGGCCTTCTCTAACTTGGGGCACCTGAATGGTACCCTCTCCGGCATCTGTGTCAAGCCGTCTACTATTTTCTTGCTTCCTAGTCGAAGGCATTGCTGTAACTAAACAAGGTGAATGTTAGGGACGAACGCTTACGACTCAGCTCTATGCACGACCTAGATTTAGAACGAAGGTAACAATCCTAAATGTCAGGCAGCCTCCAGATTATCAATGTGGCGCGCTACACACCCATAATCAGGACTCTACTAGACACGGCTCATAGACAATCCCTAGGACACGACCTGCTCTGACACCAAATCTGTCATGACCCAAGCCGGAGGGCCGCGACTGGCACCGGACCCTACTCAACGGGCACCGGCGTAACCTTCATCTAGCTTTCCTTATTATCTATAAGGCTTGTCATACACATACAATATCGAACAATAATCATAATGAACTGAAATATCATACCATGATATGAACATACTTATATACATAATATGGCCAACAAGGCTGCGATGCAAAACCATACAACAAAAAACATACGTTTGCCGACAAGGCAATTCAACTGTACATAAGTCAACCCATTGTCTATTGTCTATACATAACCCAACACTTGTCTATGAGCCTCTACAAGAACATACATAATGCAACCTGTGTCGGAACAGGGGCCCGACATGCCCATTATGCCTATAACAAAATGCATACCAAGACTACGGCAAGTCCGAAGGAGGGATCTCGCCAATATCTGCCGAACTGGATAGCCTACTGCGGTGGAGGAGCCTCGTCTATATGTCTGCCTAGACTTGCAGCACGACATGCAGCGTCCACAAATAAAGGACGTCAGTACGGATAATGTACTGAGTATGTAAGACAGGAAACATAATATAAGAACAGTGATATGCGTCAGGATGAGAAACATACAACCTGTACCATCTGAATGCCTCTGAGGGTGACTAACCATGTCATGCCTGACGTGCATATGCATATATATATATATATAT
>MCJB01000417.1:0-18915 GCA_002018475.1 Nicotiana obtusifolia | reverse complement strand
CAAAATCACCACCCCAAAAAGCCCCCTCCTTCCAACTCTCTTTTTGTATCAGAAAAGGAATCCAGCTAGTTTTTGGCATTTATGAACGTATTTTTAGCTCAGCAAGTTTTATGTTGATTTCAAAATCTATAGTTTTGTTTACTTTCTTTGTTAACATCAAATAATTAGAATCTTATTTCATTAGTTTGTCAATAAAACCTTTGAAGGTTTTCTAGCAATTGGGTAAGACGTAACCAGAAAGATTGTATTTTGTTTATATCGTTGGGATTGTGAGCACCTAATTTTTGACTATATTTAAAAAATTTATCACTTTTTTGTATGTAAATATTTGTCAAGTTTAATTTTGATATTGTAGCCTTTATTTTACTTTTTAGTAGGTTTATTTGATAAAATTAAAAATTAGTAGTTTCTTATTTTTTCTAGTTTAAAATATTAGTGTAGTATTTTTAATTTTATCTTTAAGAAAATGAAAAAAAAAGAACCAATCAAAAAATGACACTTGGCAAAGATCTTTTCTAACAAACTCTGCACTCAAATCGTGGCACGGAAACGAGAACAAAAAAAAGAAAACAGAAAGGAGAGAGAAACGGCTGGAAAAGCAACAAAAAAAATAGAGGGGGAAGACATGTTCTCTGAGCAAAAAAGGGGAGGCAGAGAAAACAAAAAAGGGCATTTTTGCTTCTGCACTTCAAGCCAAAAATAAAACCATTAAAATAGCTCCTTAAGCTCCATAGCTCCCCAACCCAAAAATCTCTTCTTTCGTCCTTTTTCTCGACCACAATTCAGCTTCTTTTTGCTTTGAAACACTGTGGAAAATCTATCAAAAAATGCACCATGTAAAGCATATAGATTCTCATCTGCTGCTCCCTTACATTTGCTCCATAAAAACCAGTCCCCCAAAACTCTGAAGCTCCCAAAATTTCAGACATGAACGCCCTAAAACCTCCACCAATCAGCCACAACTTCACCCCCTAAACACCCGCCCAAGACGCAGCTGAAGCCATTCCAAAATACAGCTGCGCCGCACCTCGAAATGGTCCGAGTTTCAGTCAAAACGTGCAGTCACAACGTTGTCGCTCCACCTCCATAAAACCAGATCTGTTATCATCTTAGCTCCTCCATCAAACCATCAAAAATCAGCGGTAACAGCTGGGAAAAAATGCAGCAACAGTGGCTGCGAGAAACCACCAAAAGCCATGAAAACACCTCTGTTTCTCACCCCAAAACCAGCCCCAATTACCCAGCGAAAATGAGCCAAAAACCAGTGAAAACGAGCTCCAAAGCAGTCCCCCAGAACAACCCCCAAAACCCCGGCAAAAACCAGTTCTAAAACCTGCCTTTAACAGTCACAAAGACCACCTGAAACACCCAGCAAAACAGCTTCAAAATAAGTGCAAAATCAGTCCCGAAACCATTGCTAAAATGAGGTGATGTTCGAGTTCGCCGGTCCGAGGTTCTAGTTGATAGCTCGTTGAAAGATTTCCGCTTCAGGAGCTTTGGTCTCATTATCATTGTACACAACAGAGAAGAAATTTCGGGAATAAAGGTCCATTTTCATGTTTTCCTTCGATTTATGTCATTTTCTGCTCAAATTTGTGAAGTATTGTCGTTCGGTGCTTTGCTATTCTTCATTTGCTTACCTATTGTGCCAATGTTGAATTTGTTTTAGTTGGTTTCCTTCACTTGAATGCCTTGTTTGTTTCTCTGCTCAATTTCTTCACTTGAATGCTTTGTTTGTTTCTCTGCTCAATTTCTTGTAGATATCTTTCGAATTTTGATTTGTCTATTTCCTTTGCTATCAATTTATTGAAATTTAGATACGTTTAGTTATTTCGATTTATCGCAGTTAGTTTCCCTTACTGAATTTAAAGCAGAGTATGTGTTGTTAGCATTTAAGCCATAAGATTTTAGTTAAAGGAATCCAAGGCATAAGAAATAATGGGCCATGTCTGCTATTTGAGATTAAAAAGAATAAAATTTGTCCCAAATTAAAAGATTAATGAGTGGACCCTTAATCATAATAGATAATTTGGATTGGCTTTTAGAATTAATGTAGTCACTACATTTTTTGGCAGTGAATTGCAAGGGTTTTGGGTCCAACCAATTATATGTTAGTGAATTTAGGTATAATTTGAGTTGCAATCCTGATCTAAACAACTTTAAAATTCTTAGTAATACTAGAGTGCATTGCTTCCTCCACAGTCCGATATCACTTCTTCTTCTTCATAAGAAAGAGTAGCTTCTTCAGCCCCAAAAAAGACAGCTCCGAACAATGCTGAGAAACACCCACAAATACCACCAAACAGCCATAGCTCCCCACCATTCTCCTCCATTAGAGCACCCGCAAATCACTCCAAAAACATTGGCGTAGTTGTTTTAGGCGCGTTATTTTAATAATTTACTTTCCTAAATTCGGGTGCACATTTATGCAACCCAAATCCAAATCTCAACGTTAAATAAAATGTGTTACGGATTACGGGTGCGTTTATGTGACGTGGTTCACGACATAATTTAATGACGTTGCAATTTTTCCTAATATTTAACGATAAAATATACCATAGGCTAGAAACATGTATTGAAATCAGATAATAAGCCAATTATAATAATTGAGCGACCGTGCTAGAACCACGGAATCCGAGGGTGCCTAACACCTTCCCTCGGGTTAACAGAATTCATTACTCAGAATTTCTGGTTCGCAGACTTCACAAGGAAAGTCAAAATTTTTCCTCGATTTGGGATTAAAAAATAAACTGATGACTTGGGACACCAATCAAATATTCCAAGTGGCGACTCTAAAAATAATAAATAAATAACCCTATTTCAAATAATGTCACTTTAATTGGAAAAAATTCCCTTGTATACTCCTCGAGGGAGGTTGTACAAAAGGAGGTGTGACAGGGATTGTAACGAAATAAAAGAAAAAGGGAAAAAACAATCGCCCACCAACTAAGGCACAGAATATTGATCTGTAAGACAAAAATCAATGTGACTTTAGGCATTTAATCTTTAGTCTCTATTTCTCTAAATATTGATTCTGTGTAATTTTAATTAATTTTTATTATCTTTAAGAAACTATAAGATTAACACACATTTAGATTCATCGGAAGTCAAATTTGTTCGGTTAAACAAAGTGCAACTAATAATGGAACAATTCAATCGCACACAACTAAAACTATAATCTTTTTATTAGGCAAAATGAATAAAGACCGCATTGAATAATTGAGTGCATGGGTAATGAGGCTCTAAAAATATTGCTATGCGAGCCCCAAACGTTGGGCATTAGGGCATGTGTAGGGCACGGTCGGACGTTTATGGCTTAAGCTTTACAGAACTGAGCCCCACACATGAGCCGTAGGATGTTTTATAAGTCCCCCGCTCATGACGAGTCCCCGACGAGTCCCAGAAATGCCTTTTCAAACACTTTTGTGCTTTTATCATCACTCCTTCATTTATTTGAAGTCAAACGAAAATTAAAACAGAACCAACAGATCTCCAATATTTTACAAACAAAAAAAACATAACGCATGATATAAACTAATTGTCATATATATAAAGTTGTACTTTAAAGGATAACTATATAGAAGATAGAAGATTCCTTATGCATAAATTAATTTTCAATGCATTAATTCATACATTTCCTAATACTGGAAACGGGAATCAACATGTAATGAATCAAAACAAAAAGCTTTAATTATTTAGTTTAAAAGCAAAACCACTTAACAGTGTACATGTAGAAAATTTCAAAAAGAAACATCAAACAAACCTGATTTAAAAAGGAAAGTCAAGAATTGGAAATGGAAAGGGGGAAATACCAGATGACAAACTGGGCTGATCTTACCAATGGTGAAGCAGGGAAATGGCTTTTTATTCTTTGATCTGACTTTGCCAAAAGTAAATGTTAATCACATGAGGGAGGAAGATGTTTAATTAGTGCTCCGCTCGAGGGGTACTAGATTGGATTTGAACTTTCGCACTATAGCAAACACAAATTTTATGGTAAATCTCTCATAAGCAATTATAATGTTTGATTAATAGCATAACAATAAATAATTATTGCATGACTAATGAGTATTGTGTGTCATTAACTACGTGAAGGAAATAATATTCATATAACTAATGTTGAGCTTAATATAATATTCAATCAACATTGAATTATTTTGTACGAGATTATACTGACATTTTAGATTTAAATATTTTATTTATGTTTTATGGAAGGACGCTTGCATATGAATCCGCGGCAATAGCTTATGCATATTATAAAATTACATTCTATTATAAATTATTGAGTTATGAAATAAAGATGAAAGAGGTACAATGTCTTCAAAAATTCAAGCAAGTAAGAATATAAATTATCAACCACGCTTTTAATTTAAAGAAACACTTACAAGTTAATTTAATAGCGAAATAACTACAATTTATAAACCTAATAATAGATACTATCTAAGATATATTGTCGAAATACTTACTAAATCAAATTTCAAGATAGTAAAAAGTATAAATTATCAATCAAACTTTTAAAAAAATACTTGCAAATTGATTTTATGAACAATGAATATGTTATATGAAAGAAAGTGCTTTCCAAAAGATGGTAATTTAAATCACAATAGAATCTTAAACGAGTCACGACCCTTAGGAGCTCCGTCATTGTAACCCATTTGGCCTCGAACCCGTTCCCACAACTCTAATAAAAAGAATAGTCCAATAAAAAATTTGACACGTGCCAAAACTCCAACTGAATTCTGTTTTTCCCGCGGGTAAACTTTTTGTTTCTTTCTCTTCTGCATTAAGTTGTTGATCATATAAGCGGGAACGAGACTACAAGAAGGCAAGTGGAGAGAGAACGTTAGTTAGCTCCTTTACTCAACTGCCAATTCTCTTTCTCTTTCTAGGATTTTCTCTCTCTTAATTTCTTCAGGTACCAATCATCTTCTTCGCTGCATTTTCTTTAGTTTCATTGTTGAAATATTAGTCTGGTTTTTTCTTCTACTAATTGACCTAGTATTTAGGAATTAATTATGTATTTTTTTTAATCAGTCCATATTGTTTTGATATTTTAGGAGTTTATTTGCTTTATACATATCATGGACTGATATGGGTCCTATTTTTTTGGTATGTTCTGTTATATATTTGCCTATATATTAGGCTTGAACCTTTGAATGAAAGCATCAGTTTTCCAGCCATTGTTTTCTTCACTCTTTACGTCTATCTCTCATATTTCTTCTTCTTTAGCTTCCAACAGTGGTATCAGAGCCAGGTTATCCTGAAAGGGAAAACAAGTGGGGGAGCTAAAATTTCTTTCATCTCCTCTTACATTTAACCAATGGCTACAGAAAATAATTTTGTGCAAGCAGCTATTCCTAATAATTTACTTCATGTTTCAAAATGATGTTCATATTGCATTATGTTGGTGCAGTATGCTTGACCTATTGAATTCATATCATCTTCTAGAAAATATTATACTGTAACTCTAATGTCATAAAAATAGCCAGAAATTTACGAAGTGATCCTTTAGACAATAATGTTTTTTTCCCCACCAAAAAAATACTACTTCAGACAACACACAATTTTAAAGAATTTTTGAGATATGAGTATAGCTTTTGTTTGATAGGTTAAGAGACTTGCCTTGCGTTCGAAAGCAATTGCTTATGAGGAGTGTGATTGTGGAAACAGGGACCATCAACTAAGGATTGTGAACAAACTCGTAGAGCTGGTGGTGTAGATGGTAGCACCAGGACAGACAGTAGAAGTTTTCAAGTTCGTCATCCACTGTTGTGAAATGGTATTATTTGGATTATTATTAGTCAATTATAGTTATCATCCAGCATTTCTAGTGTTATATCGACATTGTGGTAGTTCTTTTAATGAGATCCTTTAGAACTCAACTTAACAGATCAGTGAAGAAGAAAGATAGTAAATGTTCATTAGGCACCAACGGTCCCAGCATAAAAGGTAAAAAGTTACGTTCTTCCAAAAATATATGCACGAATTTTTATTTTATTTTATAATATATAACATACAACTTTAAAAAAAAAAAAGTAAGGCCCTCCATTGCTTTAGTTGCCTTATGGTTCAGTCGCCCTGCTTCCTTGATATTTCTATCCTCTCATCACTTATCATTTACTCTTTCAATGATTTGTTTTGTTTCAATCTACATTAACTTATTTACTCGATTTGGATATGTACGTATATATATTTCATAAAGACAAAGCCGTGCACCTAATACCTTTTTCGATCTCCCAAAATGAAATGTATTACTCCGTATATTGCGTATGAAATTTAAAACAGAGGGGGTGCTGAGGTGGGGCGTGGGGGAATAAATTTCTTGTCAACTTGTGCTAATACTCCACCGGTAAATGATCTTCCAAAAATACTAAAGACTCAATCAGAGCCGTCCGATTATTTTGAATATAGCATGCAAAAGAGCAACCCATATATGTGAGAATTGTACAACCAGTATATTAGTTATGGGTACAATAGCTGTACAATAAGTAATATAACTGGATTTGGATGATAGAGTATAGCCAATAGATAGTGTACAAATATAGCAGGTTTTTCTTTTCTGTTTTTCGTAAAATACTTGTATAAATATACATTACACTACAGGTTTGACATGCACATTGTTGCTCATGTTGGTTGTTGCAGATACGCCAGGGAAAAATGAGTGCAGTGAAAAATTGTACAACCAGTACATTAGCTATATGGGCACAATAGCTATATACAAAATTAAAATTACATGGGGCTCAAGCGGAATTTTCTTTATCAATATTCAAGTACGCTAAAAATATACAGTTGAACTTTTGCCTATTTATTGTGTTCACATATTAAAATATTAATTTTATTATTACTATGAGGATTTTTTTATAATCGCGCGAAATATTTTCTCTAGATAAACAATAAAGAAAGAAAACAGTAAAATGCAAATTAATAAACACTTGCAAATTGGTTTTATGAACAGTGAATATGTTATATGAAAGAAAGTACTTACCAAAAGATGGTAATTTAAATCACAATAGAATCTTAAACGAGTCACGACCCTTAGGAGCTCCCTCATTATAACCCATTTGGCCCCGAAACCATTTCCACAACTCTAAAAAATAGTCCAATAAAAAATGACACGTGCGAAAACTTCAACTGAATTCTGTTTTCCCCGCGGGTGAACTTTCTGTTTCTTTTTCTTCTGCACTCAGTTGTAGAACATATAAGCGGGAACGAGACTACAAGAAGGCAAGTGGAGAGAGAACGTTAGTTAGCTCCTTTACTCAACTGCCCATTCTCTTTCTCTTTCTAGGATTTTCTCTCTCTTAATTTCTTCAGGTACCAATCATCTTCTTCGCTGCATTTTCTTTAGTTTCATTGTTGAAATATTAGTCTGGTTTTTTCTTCTACTAGTTGACCTAGTCTTTAGGAATTATTTATGTATTTTTTTGAATCAGTCAAGATTGTTATGATTTTTTAGGAGTTAATTTGCTTTATGCATATCATGGACTGATATGGATCCTATTTTTTTGGTATGTGCTGTTATATATTTGCTTATATATTAAGCTTGAACCTTTGAATGAAAGAATCATTTTTCCAGCCATTGTTTTCTTCACTCTTTACGTCTATCTCTCATATTTCTTCTTCTTTTGCTTCCAACAGTGGTATCAGAGCCAGGTTATCCTGAGAGGGAAAACAAGTGGGGGAGCTAAAATTTCTTTCATCTCCTTTTACATTTAACCAATGGTTACAGAAAATAATTTTGTGCAAGCAGCTATTCCTAATAATTTACTTCATGTTTCAAAATGATGTTCATATTGCATTATGTTGGTGCAGTATGCTTGACCTATTGATTTCATATCATCTTCTAGAAAATATTATACTGTAACTCTAATGTCATAAAAATAGCCAGAAATTTACGAAGGGATCCTTCAGACAATAATGTTTTTTCCCCCAACAAAAAAATCCTACTTCGGACAACACACAATTTTAAAGAATATTTGAGATATGAGTATATTTTTTGTTTGATAGATTAAGAGACTTGCCTTGCGTTCTAAAGCAGTTGCTTATGAGGAGTGTGATTGTGGTAACAGGGACCATCAACTAAGGCTTGTGAACAAACTCGTAGAGCTGGTGGTGTAGATGGTAGCACCAGGACAGACAGTGGAAGTTTTCAAGTTCCTCATCCACTGTTCTGAAATGGTATTATTCAGATTATTATTAGTCGATTGTAGTTATCAGCCAAGGCTTGTGAACAAACTCGTACAGCTAATGCAGATGGTAGAAATTTTCAATTTTATCCACTGTTCTGAAACGGTATTATTCGGATTATAATTAGTTTACTGTAGTGGTTGAAAGTGTTGTAGTTCGAAACTGTATTTGCTAACTGCAATGGCCTAGGCCGAAGCAGTTGTTGTCTCTGGCCTGGTCGTTATGTGCATTCTGCTATTTTGACATTTAATTCCAAGTCTCCTTATGACTTAATTATGCAGACTTACATTTTTCAATACTACACGTAATAATGGGATATGTCTAAACATTTAAGGGAACAGGTTACGACCGAATACATAAGGGAACGAGGAAAACATAACTATTTCCTGCTAAGTAACTTCCTAGAAAGCATTCCGAAAGAGACGGATATAGCAAGAAAAGCTTAGCTGCGTAGTCTGTTTGAGCAATCCGCCTGGTGTATAGCAGCATGTAACGTCCAGATAGTAAATGTTCATCAGGAGAAGAACCAAACTCACATATTCAGTATTCAACATTACTTGTTAGATTCTACACAGACATAGCGAGAAAGTCTGTGCATTCTCTCTCTCCTCCACGATATATATAAGTCTTTATAATCAGTGCAATTTAAAAAGTTAAGATCTTGAGCCTTTCCCGACCTTAAACAAGCACCATGGGCAACAGAACGAAATAAACATTTTCCATCTCCAGGTATTCTGACCTTTCCATGTGAAATAGCCAGAGGTTGAGGAATAAGAGTTATTTCCCCTATTCTCTCCTGAGGCTGAGTAGCAGACCAATTAGTATGCCCAATTTTGCATCCTTTTTGGAATCTTCGACTGAGTTGGCAAGGAAATCCTCATATTCACATTTTGGGACCGAAGAGAAATATCACATTTCGCCTTCCAGGTACACCTGGGATTGCCTGCAATTTTAAGCATTAATGAGTGGCAACTGTTCTTTTGCCTGGAGATAGTAGATAGTAAGACCCAACACAAATTCTCTCGAATCCCTCAAAGTTAATTGAAGATGAGAAACAATTTGACTTGGACGTGGAAATAGTAGAGTTTGGAGGCTTGGTTGAGAAACAAAAATGCAGAGTCAGCTGGTGCTTGCAAAACTATATAGCAGAAGCGGCTTTTCATTTGTCTCTCATATGTCTTTGAACACCAAATAATGTTCAAGGACGACCTGAAGATACCAGTTTTTTAGGTGCCAAAGTTTATGTTTTATGTCTGACGCTTCTTCAAAAGCTTCTACTTTTTGTCTGTCCTCTGTTCGCTGGAGGAACCCCATCGGCAATGGAATGTTAACAAAGAGTGTAAAGCAAATCACGACAGAAATATATTACAATTAACCTTTAACTAAGTTATATCAATTGTGTTAGATCAAGCAACAAGTGTCTCACTGGTTCAGTCGCCCTGCTTCCTTGATATTTCTATCCTCTCATCACTTATCATTTGCTTTCATTGAATTGGTTTGTTATTTGTTTTGTTTCAATCTACATTAACTTATTTACTCGATTTGGATATGTACGTATATATATTTCATAAAGACAAGGTTGTGCACCTAATACTTTTTTTGATCTCCCAAAATGAAATGTACTACTCCGTATATTGCGTATGAAATTCAAAACAGAGGGGTTGCTGAGGTGGGGAGTGGGTGAATAAATTTCTTGTCAACTTGTGCTAATACTCCACCGGTAAATGATCTTCCAAAAATGCTAAAGACTCAATCAGAGTCGTCCGATTGTTTTGAATATAGGATGCAAAAGAGCAACCCATATATAGGACAATTGTACAACCAGTACATTAGCTATATGGGTACAATAGCTGTACAATAAGTACAATAACTGGATTTGGATTATAGTGTATAGCCAATAGATAGTGTACAAATATAGCAGGTTTTTCTTTTCCATTTTTCGTAAAATACTTGTATAAATATACATTACACTACAGGTTTGACATGCACATTGATGCTCATGGTTGTTGTTGCAGATACGCCAGGGAAAAATGAGTGCAGTGAAAAATTATACAACCAGTACATTAGCTATATGGGCACAATAGCTATATACAAAATTAAAATTACATAGGGCTCAAAAGAAATTTTCTTTATAAATATTCAAGTACGTAAAAAATATACGGTTGAACTTTTGGCTATTTATAGTGTTCAAATATTAAAATATTAATTTTATTATTACTATGAGGGATTTTTCATAATCGCGCGAAATATTTTCTCTAGATAAACAATAAAGAAAGAAAACAGTAAAATACAGAGTAATAAACACTTGCAAATTGGTTTTATGAACAGTTAATATGTTATATGAAAGAAAGTACTTACCAAAAGATGGTAAGTTAAATCATAATAGAACCTTAAACGAGTCACGACCCTTAGGAGCTCCGTCATTGTAACCCATTTGGCCCCGAAGCCGTTCCCACAACTCTAAAAAGGAATAGGCCAATAAAAAATTGACACGTGCCAAAACTCCAACTGAATTCTGTGAACTTTCTGTTTCTTGTTCTTCTGCATTCAGTTGTTGAACATATAAGCGGGAACAAGACAACAAGAAGGCAAGTGGAGAGAGAACGTTAGTTAGCTCCTTTACTCAACTGCCCATTCTCTTTCTCTTTCTAGGTTTTTCTCTCTCATAATTTCTTCAGGTACCAATCATTTCTTAGCTGCATTTTCTTTAGTTTCATTGTTGAAATATTTGTCTGGTTTTTTTCTTCTACTAGTTGATCTAGTCTTTAGGAATTAATTATGTTTTTTTTTTTGAATCAGTCAAGATTGTTATGATTTTTTAGGAGTTTATTTGCTTTATGCATATCATGGACTGATATGGGTCCTATTTTTTTGATATGGTACGTTATATATTTGCATATATATTAGGCTAGAACCTTTGAATGAAAGCATAAGTTTTCCAGCCATTGTTTTCTTCACTCTTTTCGTCTATCTCTCATATTTCTTCTTCTTTAGCTTCCAACAGTGGCATCAGAGCCAGGTTATCCTGAGAGGGTAAACAAGTGGGGCAGCTAAAATTTCTTTTATTTCCTTTTACATTTAACCAATGGCTACAAAAAATAATTTTGTGCAAGCAGCTATTCCTAATAATTTACTTCATGTTTCAAAATGATGTTCATATTGCATTATGTTGGTGCAGTATGCTAGACCTATTGAATTCATATAATTTTCTAGAAAATCTTATACTGTAACTCTAATGTCATAAAAATAGCCATAAATTTACGAAGGGATCCTTTAGACAATAATGTTTTTTTTCCCACCAAAAAAATCCTACTTCAGACAACACACAATTTTAAAGAATTTTTGAGATATGAGTATATCTTTTGTTTGATAGGTTAAGAGACTTGCCTTGCGTCGTAAAGCAGTTGCTTATGAGGAGTATGATTGTTGGAAACAGGGACCATCAACTAAGGCTTGTGAACAAACTCGTAGAGCTGGTGTGTAGATGGTAGCACCAGGACAGACAATGAAAGTTTTCAAGTTCCTCATCCACTGTTCTGAAATGGTATTATTCGGATTATTATTAGTCAATTGTAGTTATCATCCAGCATTTCTAGTATTATATCGACATTGTGGTAGTTCTTTTGATGAGATCCTTTCCAGCCATTGTTTTCTTCACTTTTTACGTCTATCGCTCATATTTCTTCTTCTTTAGCTTCCAACAGTTGTATCAGAGCCAGGTTATCCTGAGAGGGAAAACAAGTTGGGCATCTAAAATTTCTTTCATCTCCTTTTACATTTAACCAATGGCTACAGAAAATAATTTTGTGCAAGCAGCTATTCCTAATAATTTACTTCATGTTTCGAAATGATGTTCATATTGCATTATGTTGGTGCAGTAAGCTTGACCTATTGAATTCATATCATCTTCTAGAAAATATTATACTGTAACTCTAGAGTCATAAAAATAGCCAGAAATTTACGAAGCGATCCTTCAGACAATAATGCTTTTTTCCCCACCAAAAAAATCCTACTTCAGACAATACACAATTACAAAGAATTTTTGAGATTCTTTTTACATACAAAAAAGACACAGCGCATGATATAAACTAGTTGTCATATATATAAAGTTGTACTTTAAAGGATAACTATACAGAAGATAGAAGATTCCATTTTACATAAATTAATCTTCAATGCATTAATTCATACATTTCCTAATACTAGAAACGAGAATCAACACGTAATGAATCAAAACAAAAAGCTTTATTTATTTAGTTTAAAAGCAAAACCACTTAAAGTGTACATGTAGAAAATTTCAAAGAGAAACATCAAACAAACCTGATTTAATGAGGAAAGTCAGGAATTTGAAATGGAAAGGGGAAAATACAAGATGACAAACTGGGCTGATCTTACAAATGATGAAGCAGGAAAATGGCTTTTTATTCTTTGGTCTTACTTTGCCAAAAGTAAATGTTAATCACATAAGGGAGGAAGATGTTTAAAAAGTGCTCCGCTCGAGTGGTACTAGATTGGATTTGGACTTTCGCACTATAGCAAAGACAAATTTTATGGTAAAATCTCTCATAAGCAATTATAATGTTTAATTAATAGCATAACAATAAATAATTATTGCATGACTAATGAGTATTGTGTGTCATTAACTACGTGAAGGAAATAATATTCATATAACTAATGTTGAGCTTATTATAATATTCAATCAACATTGAATTATTTTGTACGAGATTATACAGACATTTTAGATTTAAATATTTTATTTATGTTTTAGGGAAGGAAGCTTGCATATGAATCCGCGGCACTAGCTTATACATATTACAAAATTACATTTTATTATAAATTGTTTGAGTAATGAAATAGAGATGAAAGAGGTACAATGTCTTCAAAAATCCAAGCAAGTAAGAATATAAATTATCAACCACGCTTTTAATTAAAAGAAACACTTACAAGTTAATTTAATAGCGAAATAACTACAATTTATAAACCTAATAATAGATACTATCTAAGATATATTGTCGAAATACTTACTAAATCAAATTTCAAGATAGTTAAAAGTATAAATTATCAATCAAACTTTTAAAAAAACACTTTCAAATTGGTTTTATGAACAGTGAATATGTTATATGAAAGAAAGTACTTACCAAAAGATGGTAATTTAAATCACAATAGAATCTTAAACGAGTCACGACCCTTAGGAGCTCCCTCATTGTAACCCATTTGGCCCCGAAACCGTTCCCACAACTCTAAAAAATAGTCCAATAAAAAATGACACGTGCCAAAAACTTTAACTGAATTCTGTTTTCCCCGCGGGTGAACTTTCTGTTTCTTTTTCTTCTGCACTCAGTTGTTGAACATATAAGCGGGAACGAGACTACAAGAAGGCAAGTGGAGAGAGAACGTTAGTTAGCTCCTTTACTCAACTGCCCATTCTCTTTCTCTTTCTAGGATTTTCTCTCTCTTAATTTCTTCAGGTACCAATCATCTTCTTCGCTGCATTTTCTTTAGTTTCATTGTTGAAATATTAGTCTGGTTTTTTCTTCTACTAGCTGACCTAGTATTTAGGAATTAATTATGTTTTTTTTTCGAATCAGTCAAGATTGTTAGGATTTTTTAGGAGTTTATTTGCTTTATGCATATCATGGACTGATATGGGTCCTATTTTTTTTGGTATGTTCTATTATATATTTGCTTATATATTAGGCTTGAACCTTTGAATGAAAGCATTAGTTTTCCAGCCATTGTTTTCTTCACTCTTTACGTCTATCTCTCATATTTCTTCTTCTTTAGCTTCCAACAGTGGTATCAGAGCCAGGTTATCCTGAGAGGGAAAACAAGTTGGGCATCTAAAATTTCTTTCATCTCCTTTTATATTTAACCAATGGCTACAGAAAATAATTTTGTGCAAGCAGCTCTTCCTAATAATTTACTTCATGTTTCAATGATGTTCATATCGCATTATGTTGGTGCAGTACGCTTGACCTATTGAATTCATATCATCTTGTAGAAAATATTATACTGTAACTCTGATGTCATAAAAATAGCCAGAAATTTAAGAAGGGATCCTTCAAACAATAATGTTTTTTTCCACACCAAAAAAATTCTACTTCAGACAACACACAATTTAAAGAAGTTTTGAGATATGAGCATATCTTTTGTTTGATAGGTTAAGAGACTTGCCTTGCGTGCTAAAGCAGTTACTTATGAGGAGTGTGATTGTGGAAACAGGGACCATCAACTAAGGTTTGTGAACAAACTCGTAGAGCTGGTGGTGTAGATGGTAGCACCAAGACAGACAGTGGAAGTTTTCAAGTTCCTCATCCACTGTTGTGAAATGGTATTATTCGGATTATTATTAGTCAATTGTAGTTATCATCCAGCATTTCTAGTATTATATCGACATTGTGGTAGTTCTTTTGAGGAGATCCTTTAGAACTCAACTTAACAGATCAGTGAAGAAGAAAGATAGTAAATGTTCATTAGGCACCAAAGGTCCCAGCATAAAAGGTAAAAAGTTACGTTCTTCCAAAAATATATGCACGAATTTTTATTTTATTTTATAATATATAACGTACAACTTTAAAAAAAATGTAAGGCCCTCCATTGCTTTAGTTGCCTTATGGTTCAGTCGCCCTGCTTCCTTGATATTTCTATCCTCTCATCACTTATCATTTACTCTTTCATTGATTTGGTTTGTTATTCGTTTTGTTTCAGTCTACATTAACTTATTTACTCGATTTGGATATGTACGTATATATATTTCATAAAGACAAAGTCGTGCACCTAATACCTTTTTCGATCTCCCAAAATGAAATGTATTACTCCGTATATTGCGTATGAAATTCAAAACAGAGGGGGTGCTGAGGTGGGGAGTGTGGGAATAAATTTTCTTGTCAACTTGTGCTAATACTCCACCGGTAAATGATCTTCCAAAAATGCTAATGACTCAATCAGAGCCGTCCGATTGTTTTGAATATAGCATGCAAAAGAGCAACCCATATATGTGAGAATTGTACAACCAGTACATTAGCTATATGGGCACAATAGCTATATACGAAATAGGTACAATAGCTGGTTTTTGGATTATAGTGTATAGCCAACAAATAGTGTACAAATATAGGAGGTTTTTCTTTTCTGTTTTTCGTAAAATACTTGTATAAATATACATTACACTACAGGTTTGACATTCACATTGTTGCTCATGTTGGTTGTTGCAGATACGCCGGGAAAAAATGAGTGCAGTGAAAAATTGTACAACCAGCACATTAGCTATATGGGCACAATAGCTATCTACAAAATTAAAATTACATAGGGCTCAAAAGGTTTCTTTATAAATATTCAAGTACGTTAAAAATATACAGTTGAACTTTTGGCTATTTATATTGTTCATATAATTTTATTATTACTATTAGGATTTTTTATAATCGCGCGAAATATTTTCTCTAGATAAACAATAAAGAAAGAAAACTGTAAAATGCAGAGTAATAAATACTTGCAAATTGGTTTTATGAACAGTGAATATGTTATATGAAAAAAAGTACTTACCAAAAGATGATAATTTAAATCACAATAGAATCTTAAACGAGGACCCTTAGTAGCTCCGTCATTGTAACCCATTTGGCCCCGAAACCGTTCCCACAACTCTAAAAAATAGTCCAATAAAAAATTGACACGTGCCAAAACTTTAACTGAATTCTGTTTTCCCTGCGGGTGAACTTTCTGTTTCTTTTTCTTCTGCACTCAGTTGTTGAACATACAAGCGGGAACGAGACTACAAGAAGGCAAGTGGAGAGAGAACGTTAGTTAGCTCCTTTACTCAACTGCCCATTCTCTTTCTCTTTCTAGGATTTTCTCTCTCATAATTTCTTCAGGTGACAATCATCTTCTTCGCTGCATTTTCTTTAGTTTCATTTCATTTTCTTAGTGTTTTTCGATTATGTATTAATGTCTCTGTTCCACGTGATTTTGTGTTTTACGGCACCACTACTTGTTGAAGTTCTTTTTGGTTTTCTTAGTTCATGCATCTGTTTCCTCGTGTAAGCGTAATAGTATTTGAATTTTCTTTTGTAAAAACTAAAAATACACACGCATTCTTTTGTAAAACTACATTTCGTGTTGTATTCGGAGTTTAATTTCGTGGTATATTGGAGTTTTTCTTTTAACGGTTTCATATTCTGATTATGTGGCTCTTTACTTACTTAATTTCATGAACATAAATATTTCAAGTCTTTTCTAAGAGTCGATCGTTTAAATTTGATGCTGACGGAATAGTCAGTAAATTTTTCTTTGTGTAATTGGCTCGAATAAACTTGGTGAATATTGCTCTGTATATTTCCTTTGGAAACTGGGAACTAACTTCTACAGAAGCCTGTAATTGTAACTTTTGTTTGATTGTCTGCGCGCTAAGAAAAATGTCAATAATGAATTCAGAATCGCGTACATACACACACACACACACACACACACACACATATATATATATATATATATATATATATATATATATATATATATAACGAGGCTAAATGAGAATCTGTGTTTTGAACCATATTTGTCTTTTTTCTTGAAATCATAGTGAAAGTTCCAATTCAATGCTAAACAAGTCCGATTCTGCAAATTTTGACTTTTGCATCAAACATCATATATGCCATGCATCTTTATCTTATTTAATTTGTTCCTAATAAAATTCCATACGAGGATAGCGCACTATGAACTTACAGATAATTTCAGAATTCGATACCTTATATATTCCAGCACTTAATTCGGACGTTAAACCAAATAAGTTCCGAGCCCTTGGGTTTCGTTAACCCGGTTTAGCCTTTTAATTCAGGACTAAATAAGCTTCGTGCTCTCGGGTTTTGTTAACCCGATATGACCGTAGCCTTTTAATTCGGACGTAGCCAAATAAGCTTCGTGCCCTCGGACTTCAAAAAACTATTAGATTAACCACACATTTAGATTCATTGGAAGTCAAATAAACCTGATTTAAAGAGGAAAGTCAAGAATTAGAAATGGCAAGGGGGAAATACAAGATGACAAACTGGGCTAATCTTACAAATGGTGAAGCAGGGAAATGACTTTTTATTCTTTTGGTCTGACTTTGCCAAAAGTAAATATCAATCACATGAGGGAGGAAGATGTTTAATTAGTGCTCCGCTGGAGGGGTACTAGATTGGATTTGGACTGTTGCACTATAGCGAAGACAAATTCATTGGTAAAATATAATTGGAAGATTGATGTAGGTGGCAAGCTCAAGTGATCGTTTAAGTTTTGTTTATTTACCCTTATGAATTATGGATTTTTACAACATAAAATGCTCAATGAATCCAGCGCAATAGTTTCTTGTTGACTGGGGGTTCTATATAATTAAGTAGTAGAGAAATAATCTTTGACATGTTTCAATATATTTGGTTAATAATGCAATTTATGGTTAGCTTACACCAAAAATTTTTGCTAGCTCCTAAAGGCAAGCTTTTAGCAATGAGCAGCTTCTTTCACGTAAATGCACTGATATATGCCTAATGTCTTCAAAAAAGGTGGTACAATTGAGTATCGAAGCACCAAACATAAAAAAATCTTTTAGGCCAATTTTTTATTACTCAAACCAACGTAAATATATGGAAATTGTACAACCAGTACATTAGCTACATGGGCATAATAGCTGTATACGAAATAGGTATAATAGCTGATTTTTGGATTATAATGTATAGCCAATAGATAGTGTACAAATATAAGAGGTTTTTCTTTTTCGCTTTTTGCAAAATACTTGTATAAATATACATTACACTACAGGTTTGACATGCACATTGTTGCTCATGTTGGTTGTTGCAGATACGCCAGGGAAAAATGAGTGTAGTGTAAAATTGTACAACCAGTACATTAGCTATATGGGCAGAATAGCTATATACAAAATTTTACTCAAAAGGAATTTTCTTTATAAATATTCAAGTACATTAAAAATATACAGTTGAACTTTTGGCTATTTATAGTGTTCATATATTAAAATATTAATTTTATTATTACTATGAGAATTTTTTATAATCGCGCGAGATATTTTCTCTAGATAAACAATAAAGAAAGAAAACAATAACTATCATATATTAGTAAGAAAATTTCCATAAGATTATTTTTATAGATCATTTGTCTATCAATTTTTTTTACTTTTACTAAATTTATATTCACTCATCAAAACCTTATCTATAAATTTAATATTTATCTAAAAGAAAACTAAAAATCCTACAAAATTGAACCAACCCGACAATATTATTTTGCTTCTTTCTCTGTTCTTCCTGAAGTTTTACCGCAATGACTCTAGTTAACACCTTATTTTTCCTTAGATGCATTTACGCACAAAGAAGGAAGGTAAGAAATCCGTAAAGATTTACAAACGAAGAAAGAAATTTAGACTTTGGCTTTTCATTTACTCTAACCGATATTACTTCCACGAGTTTAAATGAAACAAGAAACAATTACTTTGTTTGTTCCACTTTATGTGGACTTATTACTATTTGGAATGTCAATCAATGTTTTTATTATACTTTTTAAATATTTAGAATTGGTGATTATTTTGACTTATAATATTTTTTACTATGTAATTTCCAAATATGAATATTTTATTTCAAAAAATAAAAATTCTACGTATTAATCAATTTGACCATCTTACGCCAAAAATATTTACATAAATTCGAAAGAGGGAGTAATAAATACCTGCTTCCTATTACTGGTGCAGTATCAGAA
>MCJB01000416.1:8197-18918 GCA_002018475.1 Nicotiana obtusifolia | reverse complement strand
AGAATTCTCTAAGATAAAATATGAAGCAGATAGATCGAGAAAATAACTAGAATTCCCCTGCCCCTTTATATAGGGAGGGGAATGAGCTTTATACAAGGTAATAAACCTATCTACAAGGTAAAATATCCCTAGAATTAATGGCTTCAACGTCTTTACTGATTTCTGCCGAGATTTCCGCCGAGATATTTACATATCACGGGATTTTTGGTCCTTCAGTTACGCTAATCTGATAATCGAATTCGACCCCATACAAGCCCTTCCATCAAGGTGTGGGACCCTTATAATGTCCTGGCTCCCCCGCCCCCACTTCGGCCTCCCCCTCATTTCCATCGCACCTTCTCCTCTGATTCTGTGGATGACGATAGGACCCTCACCGAAGTCTATTTGATTAGTAATGGTGAGTGTCATATGAATTTAAGGCCTGATTTGATTGCCGGCCGATGTCCCGTGGCTGCACTTACTCCTAATGGCAAGCACCAAGCCAGAGCTTTGGCTGTTTTTCTCAAGTCTCAAGGGATTCGTTTCAATTCTATGTATACATCTCCCTTGGATCGGGCTCGAGCTACTGCCCTCTCTGTAAAGTCCTATATGTTATACGATTATCAGCTGTGGAAGAACATGATTTTTCTTCATCAGTTCTAGGCATATGCATGTTTCCTTTTGTTACTTGTAAGGTTTTCCTCTTATAGTGCTCCGGTAATTACCAATGTTGCTGCATGCAATAAGATCGATGTACGTAGTAGACTATATATGATATATCCAACAATTGACGAGTACAATAGATCAAAAATGAAAACCACTTTAAAGAAATTCCATTCAATTAAAAGGAGCTGGCATAATTAAGTTTATACCGAATACAAAGAAGCAGAATTGTGCATATGCTTGAAAAGAGAGACATAAAATAGAGAAACTTCAAGACAAGCTAGACTGAATTTAAGCAGCAAATAGTACTATACTGAACCGTCGAAACTTCATAAGAAATGTTGTAATATCAGCAAACAACAGGTACGAGAGCAACCCTGTTGGTGACGTCATCATAAAAAACCAGAACACGAGTGCAATCCTCTGGAACTGGTATACTTTGGCCCAATTTTAAAAGCACGACATGAAGATTTGGGTTCTCTTTCTTTATTATATTCACTGCTTGGTTGACATCTGCTGCAACAAGCTCTGGCCACGAAGACTTACCTATATATACACATTAACAATTGCAAATATATTAGTACATTCAGAATAAAGACGAAAACATTAAAAAGAACAAGACACAAAACAAGGTGAAAAATGAACAGAAGCTTACCCTGAATCGTACACTGCGGAAACGGACAGTGAGGAGAACTCATTTCTAGTTAATTGCCTAAGTACTCTAATAGACAATATATATGCAATGGTTTGGAAAAGATGACTATGGGGTGTATATATTTATAGGTGTCTTATGTCTTTGATTTTAATGTGTTTCCATATTTAATTAATCCTAGTATTCAATTTGCAGATTTACTTAGGAGTTGAAATATGGAAGTCTTAAGGTTAGTTATTTGATTTACGTATAGAAATAGATAGAGATATTAAAGACATAATTGTATTAGGAATTTACATAATTTTCATTCTAAAGTTGCCCCAAAAAAGTTATTGACACACTTTAACTTTCGAGCATTTCCAGATTTACCTTCATAATTTTTCCTTAACTGTATCCATTATTCTTTGGCATTATATAGCCGCTTTCAAAATAATAATCGAAAATATATATATAGACAAAAAATATTCAAATTTTATATATTTTTGCTGCCACCAAATTTAAATAGTTTCGACCGGGAACTAAAAGTGATATTTGTCCGGTTTGACCTTTTAAACGAGCTTGAGAAGCCAAACGAACGTTATTGTGTATGTGTCATTTTTCAATTGGATCCTCTTTTTTAATTACATTTATTTTCGACTAGTAAATTTGTCTTAGCTTCTCGTGGTTTTATTTTGTGAATATATTTTCCAATATTAAAATATAAAAGTATTTCTAAGATTATGTTTAATTAGTGCTCAAATCTAAATAGATTATATTTTAAGTTTTAATCCATTTTACTATTAACACTTCATTTTATATCTTCCTTACTTTTTCATCGCGTAAGAATTTTTAGTATTCTAGAGATACTTGAGTTTTATATACCTGAATTGGTGAAACTAAACGTGCATAAATATGAAGAAATTAATTTAAACTATAAAAGAATGTTGATTTCTTTATGTGCATATTTCTAACAACTTCTAAAAGATGGCTTTCCTTGCACATCTAGCTAGTATACGATTTATGTGACTCACGTAGTAAAATTTATTGATACATTGGTATCCGATTTTTTCCCCTTTCATTAGAGAATTCATATTTTGTTGTTGTGATATTTTCCTTGTTTAAAATTTACAAACAAACAAAGCAAAACCGAATCCATCGAGACCAATTTTGATCTTTAATTTTTCCCTTTTCTTTCCTTTCTTACTTTTTTACCCGTTATTTTTCAGGTTGTCTAACTTGGAAGTAGTAACTGCTTTTTAAGGGGTTGGGGTGCTCGGTTTTGTGTGTATATATATATATATATATATATATATGTATGTATATATGTATGTATGTATGTATACTGATTTAATACTTTTGCTGTGAGGCAAGTATGACCGTTCATGGTCCGATTTGAATTCGTTTTCCCTAAAAAAAAAACCAAATTAAGTAAGTCAATTCTTTAAATATTGAAACCAAACCAAACCAATTAAGTCGATTTTTTATCGATTCGGTTTTTATTGTTCTGTCAGTTTTTTAATTTTTTCGGTTATTTGTCGGTTTTTTTAAAAATATGAGTCGTACACTACCAAATACATATTCCGGCGAGTACATTTTCAACATAACACTATCGAACCAATTGCTCTTTGAGAAATGTATTATTTACTAAGATATATTGATGATAATTTAATCAAATAGTGATGATTAATTTAATTACCAATCAAACTAGAATATAAAAACAAAGAATTAGATTATTATAATAGCAAAGAACTAGACTAAAAATATAAATGACTTACATATACCATACAATTTTATAAACTTTATATAAAAATATACATACATAATATATATATATATATATATATATATATATAGTAGGTGTAATAATAAATTTAAATTGCTACTTCTATAGTCGGTTTGGTTGATTTTTTTCAGTTATTTTTTGATTAAAATCAAAACCAAATCAAATTTGATCGGTTTTTAAAATTCAAAACCAAAACCAAACCAAACCTAAAAAGCATCATTTTTTTAGTCGATTTGGTTCGGTTTGGATCGATTTTTTAGAATTTTATGAACAGGCAAGGCATGACTTCCTTTAGATGGGCACTATAGCAATAACAACATATTCATTATATTTTCATAGGTGAGGTTTGAGGAGAATAGTATGTACTTAAACCTTACTCCTACCTTATCGAGGTAGTGAGGTTATTTTTAATAGACCATTGGCTAAAGGAAGGGGTATTATAGCAAATGGAGAGAATTTCTCCAGTCTGAGTCGTCAATTTCTTTCACAAACTTGTTTCTTCACTCTCCCAGTCATAGTATGTGTACAACCGTAAATTGCTTCTAGCTAGATTGCCACCTGCCATATCATTCCCAATATAAGTTGACGGAGAAGAGAAAGGGATAATCTTGCAGGTGAAGATCATGAAACAAAATGTGAATTTATATAGGCAAAATGGAGGAATACAGCAAGTATGTGTATAACTTAGCTTGGACTTCACTATCCATCGGTAGCAAATAATTATCGGGTGCGGATAAATTTTTACTCGTTGATCACTTAGACTCTACTACGTACGGACATATCTGATGTGGGATATGCATGTCTTACGTATCAGGTGTACATATGTGCGGCTATTTAGAGGGATTTGTACAAAATATTAATCACACACGTCAAAATATGAGTATCAAGATAAATGAAAGATTCACATTACAAGAAGAGATCACGCATGCTTTCCTCCTAATTGATGTCCTTATTACATCAAAATGTTTGGCTTAAATTACTGAGGTCGTTGGGTGTTCAAAAAAATATCATTTCTTGGCAACATGAGTTACAATGGGCATTGTATGGTAAAAAGAAAATCTGGTAGTGACTCTATTGTTAGTCGAGTGTTTGTTATGCTCATTTACATCATTTGGCACGAGAGAAACTTGATTCGATGCCAGTAGGGACGATTTGATACAGGCAAAGTTTGTAAAGAGATTGTTTTTCATATGCATATCAAGGGCAGAAGAATTCTCACATGGCGCAGGACTTCGATGACTTTGAATAGTTTTCCTTAATTGATGTAATGTGGTTGATTCCTTTAGCTCATGATTCTGGTTTTTTAAAGTAGAGTAGGTTACTTCTGTAACTAGTTGCGTTTAGTATATCGATAGGATATACATCTACTTGCTTTGTAACTTAGCATTTTTTGTTAATGAAAATTTTCTTGAAGAATTAATTCAAATAGTCGTATTATATGTGTATAATGAATATATAATCTATATATATTTTTTTTAAAAATAAATAATAAATATAACCCACTATTTGTATAAAGATCTCGAAGTTTATTTGAAAAAAAAAGATGTCATTATTACAACAATCCACCGTCTGTAAAGATTAAATCCTTCTTATGTCTACTTTCCCAGCCGACTTCTCTGTAGTCAGTTCCAATAGCAATAGTTGACTGTTACCATCGCACCAAATGATGGATATTAGTCCTAACTTTTTCTTGATCAACACCCTACTAAACATAGAAATAAATTACAGTTACTTTTGACTTTTAAAGGGCTTGTAAATTGTAACAGAAGATTTCGACATAAAATCATTAAAATGAGGTCTTTCTAGATAAAATTAGAAAGAAAATAAGTAGATGAATCAATCTAGAATATTACTTATTTTATATCTCTTATGGACTTTTTGATTTATTTTTAATTACATCAGAGAGGAAAACGGAGAAAGAGAAAGTTGATGCTACGTTACTGATGGAGTTTGAACTCTTTGCCCCTCAATTATGAATGACAGAGAGCTCACAAAGTGACCTATGAATTCCATTATAAGGCTAAAAAGGGCATAAATGAGGATCGCATTTGAAAAAGTAGCAATGCAAGTGGAAAAGTCTAAATTTCTTCTTAATGTTAGTGTTATATTGATGTCTTAATGTTGCTGAAGGCTTGAAAGAACAGAATCAATGTGTTCCGATTCCCAGTCTTGTACCAGCCATATAATGGATTGCGAATAAATTCGCTCCTGCCTGAGAGAAACTCGAAACTTAATGTGCAAACCTCAACCAAAAAAAGTACGAATCTCCAAATACGAAAACTAGCTAGTTTACCTCCCCGAAACCTATAAAACAGGTTTAATACATGCATAAATACATGAACCCTTGGAATATCTAACGTGTAGAAGCGACTAGTACATGTGTTAATTAGTCTAAACTCTATAAGTGTCTAAGAAACTCGGTTTAGGTCAGTAGCCATTTTGAAATTCTGTAAAGTTCATTTGCAAAAATGGCTTTTCGGTGGTTGACTGCAGATATACTTCGTTAATTACATTTACCAAGTCAAAGTTAGAAAAAAGAGAATATTAAAAAGACAACGAAGCGCTTTTTGCACTAATTTTCCTGTCTCACCAACCAACTTCAAGAAAATTTTGACTCATTTTCGGCTATCTCATTTCCTAATTACTCATAATTTTGTACTTGCCTTCCTATATATAGAGCCCATTCATTTGGCTTTCTCATCAACACCATCAATTCCATTTCTCTTCTCTGATTTGGCAAATCAAAACAACGTCAGCGAACTAATTATTCTTGAAAAAATGGCTTTGGCAAATGCAGAAGCAATTTTGTTACTTGTAGTGTTCTATTTCATGTTTGGCGTTTGTTTGGCCAACTTTAACTACACTTGGGGTCCGGGAAATTGGAATAAAACCAATTGCCCCTATGGTAATAATCACCCAAATGCTACTCAAACCTCAAATAAATTCATTGTTGGTGGTTCAGAAAATTGGCATTATGGCTTCGACTACATGGATTGGGCTCGCAAGAACGGCCCTTTCTTTGTTAATGACACATTAGGTACTTCTTCTTTATAATTAAAACTAAAATTTCTATTTTCACATTTCTAACATATTATTTAGGTGACATGATAGTGGCAAAATTATTTTAGACTGTTAGCATATAGAAGCTAAACTCAAATTTATATAGGTATGCACACGATATTTGTACTAAATTGACACCACCTATAAAAGTAATAACGGCCATAATCCATTGCTCATTAATTTAAAATTTGAATTCGTCTCTACTTATATCGTGCAGTTTTCAAGTATGATCCGCCAAACTCAAATGGTGGATTTCCACACAGTGTATACTTGTTACCAAACTACTGGAGCTTTATCAAGTGCGACTTCAGAAGGGCTAAGAGGATAGCAAATCCGAACCAGGGTGCAGGTGAAGGATTCGAGTTCGTGCTGAAGAAAATGCAGCCTTATTATTTTGCTTGCGGAGAGCATGAGGGCATCCATTGCAACAATGGGACAATGAAGTTTGTTGTGATGCCACTCAAACGTTGGCCTAATTTCTAAGTTGACGATGAGATCTTCAAGGCTGTTGCTTGAAAACTTGTCGGAGAATGCCGACCAAATATAGTAGTTTTATTTGGAACAAAATAACGAGTGTTACACTTTGTAGATTTTGGAATTTCATTTTTAATTTTATTGTGATTGAGTTTTGATTAAAGAGGCGCTATGATGAGATGTATCTGTAGCGATAATACGTTTGACAAGGTCTTCTATATGTTGGAGCTTGGAATTTGAGTGACTGGCTTTTTAAAAAAAAAAAATATTGATTACGTTAATACTACTTCCCACAATTAAATCACAGATATTGCTTCTTTTTTCTAGGATTGGTAATGTGGGCCGAAGCGTTTGATAGACTTATTATTGTTACATATATGCAGTGGAAGATCTTGATCTCAAATGTATTCTGAAGTTTTTGTCCAAATTATATATATATATATATATATATATATATATATTAAAAGAAATTCATTAAACGTCCGTAAATATTTGACTTTAACCTATTATTATTATACATTACTTTGAACTCCTTATAGGAATTTATAAATTTTAAATCTTGAATCAGCTTCTGTTATACACTGCTCCTAAAATAAATTTGACACGGTATATTGCACGTGGCACTACACCGAACAAACCTAACATTATTGTTGAAAATGTTAATCGTTGTTTACAAAAATATCATTTTCTACTGTAAACGTCATATATATGTTTAGGAAGATTGTTATTCGAAACTAAAAGATAGAAACTCCGGTCCTAAAACGACAATGGAACTGCAGACGTTTGATTTTCTTTTTCTTTTTCTTTTTAATCTTAAACAATACTTCTGTATATGGGTGAAACCGGACCCATAAGCCGACCCGACTCTCGATAAAATAGGTCGAGTAAGGAACGCAATGACACGGAAACGGAATCGGAATCGAGGTAAGGTACTCCTTCATGCCCAGGGTTTTCGACTTAATGGTCGAGTTCAAAAACGTTAATAGGCTTGAGGCCGAGGCCAAAAAGTTGGCATATCCCGAGGATGAGGAAGGTTCCGAGTGCTCCGACAGATCCGAGAGCGGAGAAGACCCTGATGGTCCCAGTGATGAGGCGGGCTCCAGCGAAGATCAGGCTTAGGCGCCTTGTAGATTTTTTTTTTAATTTTTGTATTTTTGTATGTTTTGTTGAGGCCGTTTGGCCTTTGTAAAGATCTTTATATATATACAAGGCTTTTCTTTTTAAACTTTGGCAATTTTCAAGTTTGTTTCTTTTGGCTTTTTCTTTCCGATTGCAAAGATTTCAAATGCCTTCGCACGTAGTAAGAAGGTCTTGTTCGGAGGTTCGAACAAGGATTGTTCTCGATGTGATTTAGCTTATGACTCGTGGGGCTTGGTATGACCGGAAGCTTTCCCCAAAATGCTTACTTAGTAGTTTTTAGATTATAATTATTCGAGGGTAGCCTTTGGAACGGTTTGGAAATTTTGAAGGCTTTATGCTTTGGTTACGGGTTTCAGACTTCTCCAAGCCGTTTCTAGGATGGCCGTCGCCTAGAAAGTTCGGGTATCGCCTAATAGGCTTACTACTCCGAGATTTGATGTCTGAGCCATCCGCGCTTGGCCTGGGCGACAGTCCCCGAATGGGGGTGCCGTAACCTTTAAAGTTTAGGCACTGCCTAATAGGTTTTTGTGCCCCCAGACTTCGATAGCCCGAGCCATTCAAGATTCCCTTGGACGACAGTCCTTGAGTAGGGTGATCTCTTGGATCCAGATAGAAGTGCTCCTTGGGCCTGATGTCCTTAAGGAGGCAAATGTAGTAGTTTTTAAGAGACAAAATATGTATCTGCAAGGTCGAAACTTTTTTTGATTTCTTTGCCCAGCATACAAGATGAAAAATATGTACAAGCTTCGTGTTATGGATTAATGAGTCTATGTGGGCAAATTTCATTTGACTGTTTGGCCCTTACAGTAAATCTTATCTACCAAGCCCAAACTGTTCGAGCACAAAGTTTCCTTCCTTGGTAAAATCGTTATCAAGGATGATGACCCCCAATATTCGAGGTCGATTGTAGAGAGGGCTCAGATACTGTTGATGTGACCCTTCACAACAGTTCATAGCTGGTCTTCAATCCTAAGTAATTTCCTCGAGAGACTCCCTTTGGGACTTCCACTTCACGTATTAAACAATGACCTTCAGGAGGACCTGGGCTTCCTCAGCGTCAGCTTTGTACTGGGCCACCATCCCTTCAGCATCGGCCATGGATATTTCCACCACTGACTTGGCTGCTTTAAGCTCCTTGGCAAGGATATCCCGTTCGATAGCGGCCGAGCCCAGTTGAGACTGGAGGTCTTCGATTTTTTGGGAACAAGGCCTCAGCTTTCTCCCTTGCTGCTCGAAGTTAGGCTTCCTCCGAGGCAAACTGCTCTAGGGCAATCTCCTTTTCCGAAGCCAATCGGTCCATTTTGCCCTTTCACTCTTCGGCAATGGCCTTGACCTCGTCAATCTCGACTCGGAGCTAGTCTACCCGATGAACCTTCTGCTGGACCTGCAGGTTCTGACCGTTAGACTCCATGTCTAACTCGTCATCACTAACTTCAAAGATCTTTACCTGCTCCACTAGGTTGGGATGTTCTTTCTGAGCCACGTCCGACTCGGCTCGAAGGTTCTTGACTTCTCCTTCGTGTTGCTCGCTGAAAAGCTCATACATGTTCCTCTTCTCATCAAGCTCTTGAACTTTGGCCTCGAGTTGGCTAAGCTTAATTCGGTACCGGAGAAAGGTTTCATGATAAAGCACCGAGGCTTATAAAATAAGGAGAGGAAAAGGCATTAGAGCCATCAAAAACTGAACCCGAAGATAAAAGAGTGTGATAACACCTTACCCGATTTAGCTTCTGTTGTGCTTCATTGAACAAGCGTGGTGCATCCACCTTATTCATTTTTGCCTGGTCTTCTTCGGTTACCAGGAAACGGAGGTAACTAGCTATCCCTATAGAGGCGGAAAGAACCCGGGCATCCTCCGGAACGGTGATAACAATAGATCGCTTCTGACCAGGATCCATGCTCGGATCGGGGAACCGATTGATCAACCTCGGGCTCAAGTTCGACCCACCGAACTCCGGGGATGGACTTTTCCTCGGCACCTCTAAATCGCCCAACCCGGTGAAGTCTTCCAGGGCGGTTGAGTCCACACAATCAAAAAAGCCTAGAAGGGGATCGTCCGCTCCATGGACCCCTTCTTTGAATCGGTCCTTCGTCGCTCGGGCTTCGTCAAACATAGATTCCGTGAATGAAGGCGATCCTAAAATTTTTATGACACCCGGCAGGGCAGAGCCGACGTCTCGAGGAGTCTCGCCCCTGCGCTAGCCCCGTGCATTTGAGAGGGAATAGCCTCCGTCGCTGCCACCTGCTCCTCAGGGACAGATGGCTCGTGAGCCACAAAAATTTCGTCCTCCTCGAGCTCATCCCTAAGCCAGAAGAATAAGTCTGAGTCAAGCACTCGGGAGCTGGAGCTTTCCTTTGGCTTACAAGCCAACCTTCTCCTTGGTTTCTTTCTTTCCCAGCTCGGGGAACTCGGGGCCCTCCTCTTTTTCTTCTCTCCCGCTGTGGCTCCAAGTTGCCCCTAAGCAGAAGGATCCACGGGTAGGTCTTCGCCCCCTACTAAGGGCCTAAGCTCGATTGTCTTAGGCAAGCTTACAAAAAAAAAAGAGAGAAAAAAATCAATGAGGACATAATAATGAAAAAAGAAGGTTTAAGGCTACTTATCGAGGGAAAGGAATCTTACCGTGAGATCTGGCCTCCCAGCGACCCTTCAAGAGCTCGCGCCACGAGCGCTCGACATAAGGCATCTGCGAACGAATGCCTCCGATCCACTCCTTGAGCCGAGGAATGGCGTTTGGAACTCGAGCGAGGGCTGCACCATAGCAAACACCAATGAGAAAAGGGAAGATAAAACATGAAATCGACGTTCAAAAGGAGTTATACTTACGTGATACATTCCACTTCTGGGGAACGATCTCCACACAGCAGGTATCGGGTTGGCGGTCCTTACCTGGACAAAGCGTTCTTTCCAACCTCGATCCCAGTCCTCATCGATACTCGAAAATTGGGCTTTGCTGGCCCGGCGTACAAGCTTTATCAAACCCCCCCCCCCCC
>MCJB01000415.1:25091-62371 GCA_002018475.1 Nicotiana obtusifolia | reverse complement strand
ATGACTTTTCAGGAGAAGAAGTTAGGCCGTCCGATGAGGCAAGATGAGTTATTCAAGCAAACTCATACTGTCAAGAAGAAAAAAGATTCGGACGAAGAAAGGTGGGTCGAGGACCGAGCCTCGGCTGTACATGTAAGTTTTCAATTTTTATTAAGTACTTTGATTTAGTTTTATATAACTTTTGAATACTAATTTAATTTTTCTTATAGAGTCGCTTCACAGCTGAGTTGGAAGAGTTTGTATGCAGCCAACCACTATCTTCATCGGGCGAACCAATCCAACCGTCGGACGAGGATGCTGAGAGACTATGGACGCAGGCGGCTGGCGGTCCAAAAGGGGGAAGGTATACGGGCTTCCCGCTAAGCAATTCCACTGCTATAGGTGTGGAATGCAAGGAATAGGCACTTCCGCGCAAGCGGAGTCGCTTGATGGGGAGAGCCTCTCCTCTGTGCGGGAGCATGTAGCAAAGCTCACAGCCGAGCTAGAAGCTGCCAAGGAAAGAGAGAAGGAGAGAGAAGAAAGAGAAAAAGTTAGAGATGCTCAGTATGCTGCCATACAAGAGCAAATCAAATCTCTCTTGGCTTCTGGCGCTAATTTTCCGATTCCCCGATCACGTGAATCATCGCCGGATGATGCTCTTAATAATGACACTTCATCCGATAATGCCATGTAAATATTAGTAGACGTTGAATTGTATTAACAGTTTATATAATGTATATAAGTTCATTTGAACTTTATAGCTTGTTATTATTTAATGTCGTTGTTTAATGATGTTGTTTATTGTTGTTGTTATTCTCGTTGTTGTTTGTTGTCGTTGTTGTTGTCGTTGTTATTGTTTTCATGGCATAAAATGCTTATTTTAGGAATTTGGTAAAACTGGCAGGTGGTGTAGCTGCCAAAACAGGCAGTTTCTGGAAAAAATGAACCAAAAATAGCGACCAACTTTGGTCTCCAGTTGGTCGCTATTTTGCTGGAAAAAAAATTGAATCTGCAAATTAGCGACCAACTTTGGTTGCTATTTGGTCGCTATATCACCAAATAGCGACCAAAGCTGGTCGCTAACTGCTGATTTTTATTTTTTATTTTTTGTTTAGCGACCAACTTTGGTCGCTATTTTAGAATTTTAAAAAAAATATAATTAATTTAGGACCAGTTTTAGTAGCTATTGACCAGATTAAATTAATTTAAAATAAAAAGAAGCGACCAACCTAGGTCGCTAATTTGCGACCAAAGTTGGTCTCTATATGTTTTTTCGGAATGTTTGGTTCTTTTGTGTTTGAGACCAATGTTGGTCGCAAATTAGCGACCAACTTTGGTCGCTATTTGTTTGTGACCACCTAAATACTAACAGGCCATTGTGGTCGCTTTTTGGTCGCTTTTCTGCAAATATTGACCAACTTTGGTCGCTTTTTTCGGTCGCTTTTTACCTGATTTTTAGTAGTGGTAATTCGATCTCTGTGAGAAAGAGTATCGACCTTGTAGACCAAACGTTGGTTCAATACGAAGGTGATGATAATATTTAACAGTAATGATAATGATGAACGAAACAAAAAAGAGAAGATGAGAAATCTCTTACAAGAATTTTTTTTTTTTCCTTGAATCTCCTGTACGTAACATCTATTTGTTGAGGTGAAAATATTAGCAGTACATTTTGCCTAGCTTCTTTGATGTCAAGCAAAAATATTTAGTAATTTTCCGTATAATTGTTTAATACTCACCCTTTTCCTCTCGGTATTAAATTAAAATATGCAGCTCATCTTTTTCTGCTACTAGTCTTAGGATACGCGTTTTGCGCGTGCCTATATCAATGGGTATAAACTAGATATAAACATTGTAAATTATTTAAATATTATTAAATAATGTATGTTTGAATTATTAAATAAAATTTTATAAAATATTAGCTCTTAAAAATGATGAATATTGATCCTATTTAGTCAGCAAAAATAATTTTGATAGCCTAATAATTTATTATTTATCCTTATTTCATTTTAACTTCGGATGAAAATAATTGTCTAAGTAATATGTATTTTAGACAGGGCAACTAAAGAAATTAAAAAAAAAATATGACAAATAAATTATGTAGCTAAAAGGCAAATATTCATTGCTGAGTAGAATTTAGCTATAGGTTTGTGATAGATCCTATTAGCTATGAGACGAATTTCCAAGTTAATTCTTATTTCTTAAAAGTCAAATTCTGTAATAAATATATTTTTTTTTACCAAAAAAAGTCCTTTTCATCTAGTTGACGAAATGCATTACAGTAAATTAAGGTATTGCCTTGGAAACAAATCGAGGTAAAATTTTAATTATTTTAAAATCTTAAGTATAAGGACTTCTTATTAAATTCAAATAAGGAAAGATTTAAAAATAATAAATTTGATGTGATTCAAACACCTAAATGTTAGCTAGGAGAATAATTAAATGACTATTTTATCTAATATGAACTCTATTTTAAAAGGGTAAGAAAAGCAAACGACATTTCGTTAAAGGCATTCGTACTTTTAATATGGTATAGATAGATATATTACGGTCAATTTTTTTAGGCAACATTTTAGTCTGGCAGAAAATATTACTAATTAACGATCAAATGCATAGAACATATAGCAAGAAGTACGAAGTTAAAAAATAAGCTAGATTTTCCAAATAAACAAGTGCAGCTAGAACAATTAGCTACTTGGCCACATACACGGAATTTAAAGTTTTTTTGAAAAATATAAAGTACCTTTCTTCATATTTCAACTCTCTCGCTCTCTACTATAAAGGGATAAGGTGTGACATACGAAATATTTTATTCTTAATAAGAGATTTCGAATTCGAATATTAGAAATTAAGAAATTTTTAATAGGGAGCGTTTCCTCTCTAGAAAATCCTATGCAATGCGAATCTAAATTAATCTATGAATTCCGAATACTAGATAGTTGAACGTCCCTTAATTCGGCTTATTGGGACCATATGTGCATGATACATTAGGCAACTAGATCCTAGTGTCAAGGAGAAAGGTGCAGCAAAAGAATGTCTTTAGTTGTACGTTTTTTAATGATTAATAAGTGCATAAATAATGACTAATAACTTTGCCTATGCCAATTATTTCTCTTTGGCGCATTTTTATGCCTCTCAAAATCTTGCATCCGTTCCTGTTGTCGTACAAACATGCGAGGCTCACGACAACCCAAAAAGCTTTTAGTACAATTGATATTTTTTAAAGGTTTTAATAACAGGATTAAAACAAAAAGAATTACGAAAAGATATATATATCATGACTTCCACATTCACGACAAATCGAACGCAGATGAATCTTAGTAATATACACTTAAATGGACTTTTCTCGTTAACGTTTTTAATTTAGCTCAATGATTGTTTATATGCAGATTAAGGATATCAAAATATTTATTTTATGAAAGATTTTGAAATATACATAGAATGTGTAATACATCAAAAGGAGTAAATATCCCTATCCTCATTTTCTTTTCCAACTAAAAATCTGAGAATTTCATTAGAATGATCTCATCGACTTCATTAATATTCAAAATGAAAATATATCTGCTTCAAACTCTTAATTAGCACTGACAGATGATATAGTAAAATCATACTATCGTGCAAAATAAATGCATAAGCTTATGATTTACATGAAATTTTCCCGTTTGGTGATGAAATGATGAAACACACAATATAAGATTGGGAATAGGGCATCATAGCATCATGTTTCTCTCATTATTTGCTGGTCCCTCCTAATATGCCTTAGTATGCAGTAGAAGCAACCAAAAATAACCTACGTCTTTTATGGTATAAGTAGATATGGATGTCACACAATCAAAGGGAAAAACAAACAAGTAAAAGCTGATTTCGAGGTGTAATTGGAGTAACAAAAGGATGATTTTAATCAATTTGTTTTTTCCTAGGAAAGTTTAATATGAATGTTGTTGCTTCACAAATCAACTATATCATTCATAACCACTTCAGTAGATTCATGACTATATTAGTAAGTCATACTTAAAGTGATAATCTTTGAGGTTAAGTTAGCGCTAATTACGGGTTTTGCTTCAAGGCCAAACTAATACTCCTTCACAATATTACCATTCTCTTTAATTTCCCTGTTATAATCTTATTAGTTTTTTTAGTTTGTTTGTTTTGGTTCAAATACATGATAAATACTTATCGGCATCGGTTGTTTACATCGCACCAATAAATGCATCATCACAAGTGTTTGTAAATAAACTCCTTTCACTTAACCATGATTGATAAATATATATTTTAACCTAATAAAATCACTTAACCATGATAAAATTGATAGAATTTGATGTAAACACTGTATAGGGTAAAATCAGTTCATATTAAATATTCGAACAATAGAGCGACACGTGGAAATGGAGATAGACGAAAAATGGGACAAGTGGAAGCTAAGACCGGGAATAGCAGCTTCGGTTGGCACCAGGCGGACCCCGAAAAGAATATTGCTAACAAGGACAAACGAATATTTGCCACCCGATGACATTTAATGAAGAATATTCCTCAACATTAAATACAATCCGTTACAAAGAATTTTGGCATTCATAGCCTGCCGTTACACATTCATCAATGATCCCCATAATTGTCATTTAAGAGGGGCTTGATCCTAGGACCTTGTTCCCTAGGTGTAGCTATAAATAGCGAATTCAACAGCCATTGTAAGACACGAAAATTCTAAAAAACTTATGCTACACATTATTCTAAGCTCAATAATACTTTATTTTTAGTCTATTGATATACTTATTGTTGTCTTCGGAAGCCTTGCTCCCGGAACCAAGTTGTTTGCTTTGTTTTATCTCGATTTCAATATTAATTCTTGTATTTTATTTAATTTATTTATCATTTTGGGATCAAATTGATTCACTTGTCTATAAACCACGTTATAAATTCAACTGTATCGTTGTACGGGTAAATAGTTTGGCGCCCACCAGGGCTTAGACAGTTGCGTAATTGTGTTGATCCTTGCATCTATTACTAATCTGTTTGATTCTTTGTTTCTCAACAAAAAATCATAAAAAATAGCAGATAACAATGTCAAAACCGCCCATAACGTTGAGGCACAAGGAAATCCGCCTATACACGAAGATTTGATCAGTGATACTCGCAACGAGGAGGACGTAGCCACTCCGGTCCCTGGCGAGGAATATCTGCTACACATACGGGAGGCAACTCCTGATGATGCTGAGGATGGGCACGTTGCGAAAACGGTAAGAATCGTGAGAGAACAACAAAAGGCTATTATGGGTTATCTCTTGCGGCAGACCAGGTTGTGATAGAGTTGAGGCAAGTATTAACGGGTGCTTCCAACAATGCGAATGAAAGAGGCCCAGTTCCTCCAAAAAAATCAAACAGCGCAAGGGGTTGATTACCCCGAGGAGCGAGGTCGGCTTTGACAGTGCCGAGGGGAACAACAGCGAATCTGGTAACAACAACGGGAATGAACCCTTTAAAACCGAGCTCATGGGGTTTATGAGGGAGATAAACGCCCGAATGGATCAAATTCCGGGCGCACCACCAGTGTTGAAGGGACTGGATTCAAAGAAATACACTTAGTTATCGTTCAAACCACGCGCGACACAAGAGTTAATCCCGAAGCGGTACAAAATGCCAGAATACAAAAATATGATGTGACTTCGGATCTTCAGGAGCACATCACGACCTACACAACGGCGGTGAAAGGAAATGACTTAGCTTTACACGAGATTAAGTCGGTCCTACTGAAGAAGTTCGAGGAAACCCTCACGAAGGGGGCCCTGGCATGGTATTCACTTTTACCTGAGCACTCAATAGATTCCTTTGAGATACTTGCGGATTCTTTCATCAACGCCCATGCTGGGGTCAAGAAGGTACATGCTCGAAAAGCTGACATATTCAGAATTACGCAAGGAGAGTCCGAGTTGCTGCGAGAGTTCGTGACCAAATTTCAGAATGAAAGGATGCATCTATCGGCCATGCCAGATGAATGGGCAGCCGAGGCATTTACTAAGGGGCTGAAACCGAGGAGCTCTAACACTTCCGAAAAACTGAAGGAAAGTCTGCTCGATTCCAGGTAACTACATGGGTAGATGTCCACACTCTCTACGAATCAAAGATAAGAATAGAAGACGACCAGCTCGGTTTCTCGGCATCAACCAAGGGTCGGGAAAAGAACAAGGATAAGTCAAAGGATGATTTTGATGCAGATCGGCGATCTTCTAAGGGCCGATTTTTGCCCTACGAGAAGGCCGAAGGACACGGCAGAGGTTTCCGGTCGACGTACAGGTTCACTACCGATAGGAGAACAGACCGTGGCCGGAATAACAAATCATTGCAGGACAAAAAGAAATATTATGCTCCTAGGATTCCACCTACCCCAGATTGTCCGAATATAATTTCAATGTCAGTGTGGTGGAGCTGGTATCGATGATGAAGAACATTAAGGAAGCACGGTTCCCAAATCCGATGATATCCGATCCTAGTCAGAGGGATCCTAATCAATGGTTTGAGCATCATGGGACTAACCGCCACCAAACTAGGGACTGCCGGTATCTGCGCGAGGAGGTGGAGACATTACTAAAAAGTGGCATCTGAGAGAGTTCTTAAGCGATCAGGCTAAAAATAACTACGGCCGCAACCCGGATAACACAAAGCCCTCGAAGATAGGAGAAGATCTTCCTCGACTAGCGATCAGCATGATTTTCGGGGGGTGTAACGACCCGACCGGTTGTTTTACTTTCTAGAACCTCGTTCCCCTAAATAAGACTCCTCGTATGCGCTTTTACTGTTTTATGACTTGCGGGGATGGTTAGTTCGGGTTTGAAAGGGTTCGGGTGGAAATTGGAACACTTAGTTCCTTATTATTGGCTTAAAAGGGTTAAATTTGACTTGGGTCAATATTTTTTAGTAAATAACTTCGGAACCAGGATTTGACGGTCCCAATAGGTTTGTATAATGATTTTGAACTTGAGCGTGTGTTCAAATCGGGTTTTGGATGACCGGGAGCGTTTCGGCGCCTAAAGTTGAAAGTTGGCGCATTAAAGGTTTTAAAGTTCTTTAGGTTCGAAGTAGGTTTTGGTGTTATAGAGATTCGTTTGAGATTCCGAGCCTGGGAATAGATCTATACAGTGATTTAAGACTTGCACACAAAATTTAGCGTCATTCCAAATTGATTTGATAGGAATCGGATGGGCATTAGTGTTTCTAGAAGTTTTTGAGTTTTATAATTCGATTCATGCGTTTTGGTATCCTTTCGTACTTCTAAATATTATTCTGGTGTTTCAAGCGCGCGAGCGGGTCCTTATTTTGTTGTTGGATGGGGTCCCGGAGGCCCCAGGTGTGGATCGAATTGGAAATCGGACTCGAATTTGGACTTAGGAGACTGCTGGTGCACCAGTCTTGGTGTGATTTTTTGCCGCAGGTGAGAGCTCGTAGGTGTGAGCTTCTGACCGTAGAAGCGACTTTGAACGAAAGGTCAGTGGCCGAAGAAGCAAAGGATCTTCCGCAGAAGCGGCCTCGCTTCTGCGATGAAAGGGCCACAATTTGTGAAAAGAGACTGGCTAAGCCTTGATCGCAGGCGATGCCGCTTTTCGCAGAAGCGGGTCTGCAGCAGTCGGAGCTTGTCTGTAGAAGCGAAGACAGGTGGCATGGGCTAGGACCGCACCTGCGATGGATTTTCCGCAGATGCGGCCCATGGTCCGCAGAAGTGGAATCGCTGGAGGTAGTGAGGTCTTTTAATGTTGGGACTTAGGCTATTTTTGGCTCATTTCTTTCATTTCTTGGGCGATTTTGGAGCTTCTTAGAGAGGGGTTTCCACCTAGCTATTGAAGGTAAGTAATTCCTACCCAATGTAAGTTAAATACATAGATTATGGGTAGATTTTAACATGTAAAATTGTGAAAATTATGGGTTTAGTTGAAAAATCTAGGTTTTGATAAACATTGAATTTAACCACGAAAATGGTTATGGAATTGGGTGAAAATTATATATTCAATTTTGTGAGGTTATGGGTAACTATTATCTTCGAAAATTTTCGGAATCTGGACACGTGGGCCTAGGAGTGAATTTTAAGAATCTTCCAATTTGGGTTGGATAATTACTCTAATAGCTAAATTATTAACTTTTGTGCATATACTGATTATTTTATATAATATTTGGCTAGCTTCAGATTCGGCTCCAAGTTGGGTCCTTAGAGTGAATTTGTGGCTGGAAAGTGAGCTTTGAAACGAGATAAGTCTCTTGCCTAACCTTGTAAGAGGGAATTTACCCCATAGGTGATTTAAATTGTTATTTGATTCTAATTGTGGGGGCTACGCACGTACGAGGTGATGAGAGTTTGTGCGTAGCTACTAATTACGCTTAAGTCCGGGTAGTTTAGGACCCAAATCATGAAATACTTGTAATGTTTGCACCTTACTTGTTAATTAAAGTGCTTAAATTATATTGAAACTTGTTAAGGATTTGTAAAGACCGAATTTCACTTACTTGAGTTTTGGCGAGTTACTTGACCGTTAGTAGAAATTGTGCTTCGGAGCGGGCTGAACGCCTCGGCAGTATAATAGATGCATCTATGGTTCGTGCCGCTCGACCCTCGGCAGTGTACACATTATTCTGGATCGGGTCGTACGACCACATCATAAATCGTGTGTGTTAATGCTTGAAGCCCGGACACACTTGATATTAGTTTCCATGAATTGAGAGCTTTTAATTTATTTATTTGTTCGGTATTTATTCGGAATTCGTATGTGCTAATGGAAGACTCTTGGAATTTACTATTAGTTAAAGAATTATTTAATCAATGTTGTCGTTGTGTTAATATTATTGTTCACATTCTCTGCGTCTATTTAGCAATTCTGTATTTTATTATTAACCCATAATAAGTGTCGATGTCGACCCCTCGTCACTACTTCTTCGAGGTTAGACTGGATACTTACTGGGTACATGTTGTTTATGTACTCACAATACACTTCTACACTAATCGTGCAGGATCTGAGGCGGGTGCATCTAGCAGTCATACCAGTGCACACCCCCGATACCCCGAGGCCTAGTGGTGAGCTGCTTTCCGAATCCGTTCTGCAGCACCCTAGTCTCTCTTTTGCATTTATTTTCTGTCTATTCTATTTCAGACAGTAGCTTAGAATTTTGTATATTCTACTAGTTGTCCATACACTTGTGACACCAGATCTTGGAATTATGCTAGTAGACATTTGATGGCTTTTGAGTATTTATTTCACCACACTTGTTCTTATATTAGTTTACACTTCATTTTATTAAATTCTTCACCTCTTACCTACTTAATAAATAAAAATCAACTATTTTGAAATTGTTAAAAAGAATAAATACATGGCTAGTTCACCGTTGGCTTGCCTAGCGGCGACGTTGGGAGCAATCACGGTCTATAGGTGAAATTGGATTGTGACAGGGGGAACAAGATTAATGGTGTAATCTTTTCAGCAGCAAAAAAGACAAAGGTATCAGTGACTCATAGCAAAGAGACTCCGGGAAGTCACCGAGGATGATATCACCTTCACAGAGGAGGACGCGGATGGACTTCTACTACCACGCAACGATGCCCTAGTAATTTCTCTTAATGTTTTAGATTTTAAAATTAAATGTGTTTTGGTGGACCCATAAGGTTCAGCCAATATCATTTAATAAAGAGTGCTAGAGCAAGCCAAGCTAACCGGAAGCATCATTCCGGCCACAAAGCTCCTCGCCGGGTTCAACTTAGCAAGTGTGACTACCCAATAGGAGATCCTGCTGCCTACAAATATCGAAAGGGTCATGAAGACTACTTTGTTTGAAGTAGTAGACGGCGGCACGGGCTATAACATTACTCTTGGCAGACCATGTCTACACGAGATGAAAGTTGTGCCATCAACATACCATTAACTCCTGAAATTCCCAACTCCAGAAGGAACTAAACAAATAAGAGGAGATCAACCCGCAACAAGGGAGATGAACGCAATCTCGGTTTCCAGCAATAAAAGGAAGGAACATGCGGCATAACAATTACGGGAACCAACGCGCGTTCCCAAACCAAATGAAGTCGACAAAGGGGAGGAGCCGTCGAAATCCTATCAGGTACCAAGGTATTTTCAGGTACCGGAAGAAACGGGTGCAACCAAATCCATTATGAAAGAACTCGAACAAGTCGCATTGTTCGAGAAGTTCTTAGAGAAAAAGTTCCACTCGGGTACAAGATTAAACCCCGAGCTCAAGTCAGGATTTATAGAATTTCTTAAAATAAATGTTGATTGTTTTGCATGGTCGCATGCGGATATGACAGGTATTCCGCTAGAGGTGGACGTGCACAAGTTAAGCCTGGGCCCCAACATTCCTCCGGTAAGGCAGAAAAAGCGCTTGATTGCCGAGGTCAAAAACAACTTTGTCAAAGAAGAGGTAACTCGATTGCTTGATATCAGTTCAATCCGGGAGGAAAAGTATCCCGACTGGCTGGCTAACGTAGTGGTAGTTCCAAAAAAGAATAATAAGTTTTAGATGTGCGTAGATTATAAAGATCTGAATAAGGCATGCCCAAAAGACGCGTTCCTATTTATAAACATTGATCAAATAATTGATGCGATGGCCAGGCACGAGTTGATAAGTTTCCTCGATGCCTAATCCGGGTACAACCAATTCAAAATGAACCCAGAGGATCAGGAAAAGACTTCGTTCATAACGAACTTTGGCACATATTGCTACAATGTGATGCCTTTCGGGCTTAAAAACGCTGGAGCCGCTTATCAGAGGCTCGTAAAAAAAATGTTCGAAAATAAAATAGAGAAGACAATGGAAGTTTACATAGATGATATGTTGGTTAAGTCTTTGAACACAAGTGACCATCTAAAACACCTCCAAGAAACCTTTGACATCCTAAGGAAGCATAACATGAAGGTTAACCCCGAAAAATGTGTATTCGAAGTCAGTTTCAGTAAATTTTTGGGTTTCCTAGTGTCACAAAGGGGGATCGAAGTCAATCCTAATAAAATTAAAGCCATCGAGGATATTCCCGACCAGCTGACAAATGTGAAGGAAGTCCAAAAGTTTACTGGAAGACTAGCCGCTCTAAGCAGGTTCATTTTCCGATCTTCAGAAAAATTCCATCACTTCTTTTCACTTCTGAAGAAGAAGAACAACTTCGAATGGACTCCAGAATGCCATCTTGCTCTAAAAGACTTGAAAAGGTATTTATCAAGCCCTCTATTACTATCGAAATCGGAGGCAGGCGAACAGTTGTTGATTTACTTAGTGGTCTTGGAGGTAGCGGTAAGTGTCGTTCTAGTCCGGGAAGGTGAAGGTACGCAGTCTCTTATCTATTATGTTAGAAAAATTTTAACGGGAGCGAAAACTTGCTACCCGTACCTCAAAAAATTAGCCTTAGATCTCGTAGTTGTCGCGTGAAAGCTCATGCCTTATTTTAAATGCCACCCGATAGCTGTGGTGACAACTTTTTCACTGTGGAATATCCTTCAGAAGCTTTAATTGTCAGGTCGGCTGGCCAAGTGGGCAGTTGAAATGAGTGAATTTAACATCGATTATAAACCCAAGAGTGCGATCAAATCACAAGTTTTGGCCAACTTCATGGCCGATTTCTGTCCCAGACTGCTGCCTTTGGCCACTAAAGAATCAGTGATGGTGTCGGAAACGACATCAGGAGTCTGGACCTTGTTCGCGGACGAAGCTTCCAACATGAAAGGGTCTGGGCTTGGGGTAGTATTAACTACGACCTCGGGAGAAACACTGAGACAGGACATAAAAATTGTTCCCTTGACTAAAAATAAAGCCAAGTATGAGGCTTTGATTACAGAACTTGAACTGGCTCGGGGACTAGACTCTGAGGTCATTGAAATCAAATGTGATTCCCAACTGGTGGTAAATAAGGTATATGGGATCTCCGACACCAAAGAGGAACCCATGCAACAATATGTGGTAAAAGTTCAGACTCTGCTCGCACGGTTTAGGGAATGGTCAATCACCCATATCCTGAGAGAAGAAAACGCAAAAGCGGATGCGTTGGCCAATCTGAGCTCCTCCACGGAAATGAAGGGATCCGATTCCAGTATGGTCGTACAACTCATGCATTTAGTATTGGATGTGGATGGTTATTATGAAGTAAATGCGACCAATTTGGTCTGGGATTGGAGAAATAAAATCATCGACTATCTTGAGCACGACAAGCTGCCATAAGATTAAAAGACATCCCGGGCACTCCGCACCAAAGCAGCTCGCTACTGCTTCTGGGAAAGCAAGTTGTATAGGAAGTCGTTCCAAAGCCCGTCAGCCCGATGCTTGGGAGCCTCCGAGGCCAATTACGTCATGAGAGAAGTTCACGAACGAGTCTATGGAAATCACTCAGGTGCAAACTCATTAGTGTTAAATTTAGTTAGGGCAGGATACTACTATCCCCGGATGAAACAAGACGCTAAGGCGTTCGTTCAAAAAAAACGACAAATGTCAACGTCGTGCACCGTTAGTACACCAACCGATAGAACCGTTGCACTCGGTATTATCACCATGGCCATTCATAAAATGGGGATGGATATAGTCGTTCCACTGCCACCAGCTCCCAGCAAGCTAAGGTTTCTTCTGATTTTAACTGATTACTTCTCTAAGTGGGTTGAAGCAGGTCCTTACCAGAAAATCGGCAAGCGCGAAGTGGTCGATTTCCTCTGGGAGAACGTAATTTGCAGGTTCAGAATACCAAAAAAGATAGCCTGCGACAACATACCACAATTTATAGGCACAAAGGTCACAAAATTCCTTGAAAACTTGAAAATCAAAAGAATCACATATCCACTATACCATCCGAGCACAAATAGCCAAGAGGAATCGACAAATAAGGTGATTATTTAAAACCTCAAAAAGAGATTAGAAGCAGCCAAAGGCAAATGGCCTGAAGTGCTATGGGGAGTGCTATGGGCATCCCAAACAACAACCAAGTCAAGCATGGGAGATACAACTTTTTCTCTCGTATACAAGGCAGAAGCCATGATCCCGGTGGAAGTTGGAGAACCCACCATGAGATACTTCCAAACGGACGAAGAAACAAACAACGAAGCATTGCTGGTCAAATTGGAGCTGCTTGATGAATGCAGGGACTTGGCGCACATAAGGATGGTGGCCCAGAAACAAAGAATGGAAAGATAGTATAATCGAAGAGCCAATCTCTGTTATTTCAAGGTGGGAGACTTGGTTTTAAGAAAAGTGATTCAAAATACCCGAAATCTCAATGCAGGGAAGTTGGGTCCGACGTAGGAAGACCCTTTCCGGGTTTCAGCTGTCACCGGGAAAGGATCATATGAACTGGAAAACTAACAACAACAATAACAACAACAACAATGACCCAGTAAAATTCCACAAGTGGGGTATGGGGAGGGTAGTGTGTACGCAAACCTTACCCCTACCCCAGAGGAGTAGAAAGGCTGTTTCTAAAAAATCCTCGGCTCAAGAAGACAGAAAATACTAAAAGAGAAGGGAAGGGAAGGGAAGGGACAATATATTAGTACCATCAAACAAAAACCAAAGAGATAATATTAGCATCATAAGAATTAGAAAATAGTTGAAATGCAATAACAAAACCAAAAAATAAGCCCGATGCTGTGAAAAAATAAGGAGAACTAGAAAAAAAAGATAGAGTAAAATTGCCGAGCAACTAGAATGTGGCGCACCTCAAAAGGTACTATTGTTGATGGGTACCGCTTATACTAAAAGTATGTCCTGCACTATTTTTCCCTTCATCCAATTTTTGTTCTAATTGGATTTTTCTGGCAAGGTTTTTAATGAGGCAGAAACGGAAAGCATACTATGAAGGAAACGCCATTAGTAGAAATAATACCTTTAAATGACAAGGTATGGAAACAAGAAACCATTGCGGGATGGTTGGATAGTCTTTGGCTCGACAGCAAAGTTCCTCACAAGAAACAAAGCTTGCTATCAGACCAAAAGTTATTCGACTATTCATGAGTGGCCCTTCGCTATAAGCCACTGAGGGTGGTTAGATAATCTTTGGCTCGGTAGCAAAGTTCCTAACGAAAAACGAAGCCTGCTATCAGACCAAAAATTATCCAACTATTCACTAGTGGAATCTTCAAAGGAGCAAGACCTCCAGTGTTCCAATTTATATTCTTCTCATTAAAACACTAGAGGGGGAATGATATGAGAATACGGCAACCTGATTACTAAAGAAACCGGGACTACGAAATCCGGAAACAAAAATGTATCATCAGGACCAGGGATATGCGCAGCCAGCCCCGTAGAAGCAAGTTGTACAAGTTAGCCACAAGTAATAGCAATTTTACTTTCAGCAAAATGAATGCTTATGTACTTTTGAAGATAAAAGGAATAAAATAAAGTCCTTTTATTTTTATCTTGTTTCTTGTCCAAACGATGAATTAATTTTAGCATTTGAAAGTTAATTCAGTACTTCAAATGCTAGTGCTGAAATGAACAGGAGACATCCTCTTCAAGAGCACCATAAACATAAGAGAGCCCTCTCTTATGAAACCCTTACAGTAAAGGGTTGGTTCCATAAACGCTTATGCCCGGAACCTAAATGCTATCAGGAAAAAATGCACCCGAAACCTTGCATAATTCGACGCAAAAAAGTAAAATTTGCGGAATGCTTAAACGAAAAGCACTTTTATATAATAAACGTGCCAAGCAACACAAGTACAAAATTATAAAAAGAAAACAACAAAGGGAAAATAAAGCATAAAACTAAACTACTGCATCCCCAGAACTTGGGAGAAGAGAAGCGCTTGCGCCCCCAGGAGAAGTAGGCGGATCTGCTGTCGGCTCGGGATCTTAGCCCTCATCATTATCCTCTTCAAGTTCCTCCTCAATTTCCGAGAGCTCCGAACCGGAACCGGAAGAGTCAGTTGCATCGGGTCGAGCCGGGAGGTGCCTTCGGGTGGTTGACTCCAGCTCTCGGGCCTTGGTGATTTCGGCATCAAAATCAATGACGTCCGCTTTGGCCTCTTCCAAGGTTTTTCTCCTCATGTTATATATAGAATGTGTTTTCTCAATAATGAGGGAATCCGCTCAGCGCTGAGTTCTGATTTAAGCTGATCAACCTTGGTCGAAAGGCTATCCCGCTCAGATCTTGTGGCCCTAAGCTGAGATCAAGGTCACGGGCAATAGAGATATGAACCTTATTGTGTTCCATGACCCTCTTATGCTTCTCCTCCATCTGGGCACGCTTCTCCTCAGCAACAACAACCTCTTCAGCGTTGGAGTTCAAGGCTACCTCCAAGTTATTCAATCTCAAAGTAGAGATAGCCTCGCGCTCGGCAGCAGCAAGAACAACATTTTGGACCTTAGACCATTAGCCTTGGCTTCTTGAAATTGTACACTTAACCGGGTGGCTTCTTGGCTAAGGGACATCACTTCCTGCTCGCTCTGCTGTAACCAAGCCTCCAACTCACCGGCTTCAGCAGCTTGTGCTTCCACTGCCGGGAGGTGAGCAGAAACTTGGTCCCTCTCGGCCAATAGTTGATCCCGCTCGGAAGCAAGATTTTCTTTATCAAGGATCAACTTCTAAAGGCCCTCGAAAACAAAAAAGTTGGCATGCAAAACAAAAACCTAAGTTAGAAATCCTATCATAACAAATCAAGAGAAAGCAGACAGCAAAGAGAACGAGTACCGTATCGTTGCTGCGTTGTGCATGGCATTATTTATCATACACTCCCCAGAAAGAGAGTGTATTTTCTTCTTGTCATTCTCTGAAGCCAATGGCTTTAGGTAATTGGCGAGTTCCACTAGTCGAGACAGCAGATGGCACTTGGTAGAAACCGAGAGGGAGACACTCCCCCTCCTCTAGGGATCTGCAGAGGAGGCAAATAGTTGTGCCCCAAATTCCCATGGTCTGGGGACTGGGGAGGAGGGACATCCTCTTCTCGGGTGTTTGCGGCCAGTGGTGTGATGTGGCATTTTCTGGTGACGAAGGTATGACCGGCATGGAAGGAGATGAAGTTGATGGTGTTGTGGGTTGAGAAGTAACTGCAGCAAAGGCAGTGCTGGTTGTAGGTTGCCCATCAACCGAAGACGAAAGAGGCCCAGTACTAAGCCTCATAGTACCAGGAGCAGCAATTGGGGCTCGAAAGGGAGAATTGACATTCTCCACTAAATCACACTCTCCCCAGAGTGCTTGGGCATCGTTCCCGGTTGGGGTTATAAGCTCTTCAGATTGAGCATTTTGTTGAGCTGATGAAGGTCATTTTCTCCTTTGTAAGGAAGCCCCCTTCATCACTGGCTTCCCCATCATCATCAATCACCACAATGACAGCGACTGGCTCAGGTACGAATTTCTTCACCTTTTTATTTTTTCCCTCGGCTGAGGAAGAGCGCCTTCTTTTTAGTTGCTTGCTCTCCATCCGAGGACTCCGAGAGGAAGCACTTGCACCGGAAGCAAATCCGGTGGAACCTGTTCAGGTGAAGGTCTTCTTCAGCAGCCTCACAGCCTTTGTGGGATCAGCCAAAACATCCTCCTCGGGGATGGTAATAGAGCCTTGTGGAAGACCTAAATTCAACAGAAAAAGAAGTTGATCAATTTTCTTATATACAAAAATGAGATAAAGACAAGATTAGTTTTGCGAGCCAACTTATCATGATTTTTGGCCTTCCACCTATATTTGTGGGCCAGTTTTTTTCACCGGCGGGTCTCAGGCGTGGTGACATCCAGAATCTTCTGGACCCACTGGTCCAAGCCTTTAACTCTTGGCGATGTCCACCGAGTTGCTGGAATAGTAAAAAGAGAAGGATCAGTAATAACATGAAACAACCTTTTTTTCAAGAGAAATGATAAGCTTTAAAATTATGTGTACGAGTCCATGACTCAGGGAAAGATGGAGTGTTGACCGGGATGATATCTTTGGTGGCAACAATAACGAAACCCTTCATCCATCCACGGTCGTTGTCGTCATCCATGCTGGTGGGCAAAGCATGGTGGCCAAGTTTGCTAAATGTTATTACTCCCCCACGAAAAATCTTGGGGGAATAGAGGTTCATCATGCAAGCCAAGGTGAGCTCTTCATTCATCTCCCAGCACAGTCGTCGTAGACTGGCTACCGTTCGCCACATCGAAGGACCCACCTGTGCCAAACTGGTATTTGTGGTACAGCTCCAAAATCACAGGGTCAATTTCCCCGCTCAAAGAAAATGCACCCAAAGTAAATAGGTACGTATAAACGTACATAAAGCCTTTCTTACATAAGGTTACTCGCTCCACCAGTTCAGGAGCGATGATGTTTAGATCATGGCAATCACAATCTTCGTTCACAGCCGGAATACTAGAAGAACGGATGGAAGAAAGGTACATGCCAACAGCCCATGTACGAGAGCTTGTAGAAGGAAACTTCTCTTCGAAGTCCTTGGCTGTGTTGAGTCTTCTGGGAATGATAGTGCTCACCGTAGGAGGGGCAGCATTATCGATGTTTTCTTTATTTTTAAGAGAACTTGAGTTCTTGGAGGAGGAAGCCATTGTTAGCAGAAGGAAATAAGAATTCTTTGAAGAAGAAAAAGAAGAAGATTAAAGAAGAGTGAAAGCAAGAAAGAGTTTAATGCAAAGAAGTTGAGAGTTTGAAGAACTATGAAGTATAAAGGAATAGACGGCTAAAATCGTGGCCATAATTATCTCGAGAACCGGCAAAAATATTGCTAAATCGTGGAGTGACGCGTGTTCGGGGTATTAAATGAGGAGAGACGTGCGTCTAATCAAGTGTCAGAAACTTTTCAGAAGGGATCAGAAAATTTTTCGCCAAGAAAGGGATCTTCACCAACTTCCCGATGACACAAAGATGTGCCACCGGAAAGCAGGGGGACTATTTGTATAGGGGTAAAATCGATTCATATTAAATGCTCGAACAATTAAGCAACATGTGGAACCGGAGACACATGAAAAATGGGACAAGCGGAAGCTAAGACCGGGGACAACAGCTTCGGTTGGCACCGGGCAGACCCAGAAAGGAATATTGCTAACAAGGACAACGAATATTTGCCACCCGATGACATTTAATGAAGAATATTCCTCAGCATTAAATACACAATCCGTTACAGAGAATTTGGCATCATAGCCTGTCGTTACGCATTCATCAATAGCCTCCATAATTGTCATTTACGAGAGGTTTGATCGTAGGACCTTGTTCCCTACGTGTAGCTATAAATAGTGACTTCAACAGCCATTGTAAGACACGAAAATTCTAACAAACTTATGCTACACATTATTCTAAGTTCAATAATACTTTATTTTTAGTCTATTGATATTCTTATTGCTGTCTTCGGAAGCCTTGCTCCTGTAACCAAGTTGTTTGATGTCTTATCTCGATTTCAACGCTAAGTCTTGCATTTTATTTAATTTATTTATCATTTTGAAATCAAATTGATTCGCTTGGCTATAAACCACGTTATAAATTCAACTATACCGTTTTAGAATAAACAAGCACTCGACGAGAGTACGTTTTTATCGCAATTTCTTAAGTTCAGAACTTCCCTTTTAGATTAAGAGATGACAAAATACCGTCCCTCTTAAACATTATAATTTGTTAATAAATTTTTTTCTGCAATACAAGTAAATATTTCTTCAACTACACGATATAAAAGATTGCCAGAAAACAAATATTTACATGGTTGAAATTTGAAAAGTACAATCAATCACGTAACCAAAACTTCAAGCTCTCTCTAACCATTTAACACCAAGAAAAAAATAACCAGGTGAAATGGTAGGTTCAAACAGTGGAAGAACAAATAATGAGAAGCAACCAATCCAAGTTTCTTAGGCGGCATTACATGTACTTTTTTGCATAAGATTTATCAATTAATTAATTGTTACTTAAGTATTATGCAACTTTTAATTTAGTTTCTCAATTGACTGTGATAATTGATGTAATTTAGTATGTGCATAGAGTCTAGACGAGTTTTCTTAACACCCTATATATATATANTATATATATATATATATATATATATATATATATATATATATATATATATATATATATATATATATATATATATTAGCTAGTGTGGGTCATTTAGTGAAATAGCAATTTGGGAATTAATGCCGGCTCGACAACAGAATAATAAAGTGGGAGACCCCTACCATCAATCATAGGAGAACAGTCCAACAATAATGAAGGTGTCAATGCCGTGAATTAAGCATAACTAATTAAACGATTGGTTTTCAAAATAAAATTTTACACAACGGATGTAATGTTTGGTTTACAGTAAGGAGTTATGTACTACTAAAATTTATAAACTTATGCGAGAATGCATGTACTATTCTATAAAAATTAAAATGTATATGGAGTATATATCATGGTAGATCCCTCGATTTATTGGGTTTTATCCTAGCTTAACCACTTGGATTTCATGCTTGGTGTGGTCAAGAAATTAATATCTAGGGGGTTGTTTGGCCATAAAAAAAGATTTCTTTGTTTTTTCGAATTCTTCTTCCTTTTTTTCGAAAATCAGTATTAGGTCATGAAATTTTTTATTTTCGTTTGAAGGTGAATTTCTGAATTTTTCGAAAATTTAAAAAAATTTCAAAAAGTTATTTTTCAAAATTTCCATTTGAGATAATCGCAAAATTTTAAAAACAATACAAAATTATATTTATGTACAAACATAACTCTAATTTTTAAATATCATTTTTTTTTTCACTCTTTTCTGAAATTTTACAATTCTTATGTCCAAACACCCTTTAGATTGTTTGCAAAGGAAGACTCGAGGATAATAAATAATTTTTCAAAGCTATCTCCGCATATATGGGACGAGGTAATCAAAATAGATCTAGATTCAAGTCCTTTTTTCTAATAAAGTAATCCTACTGACTCTGAGTATGGAATTTCTATTATTCATCATCTTACTAAAATGGTAAACTTTAGGAGAGAACATGCTTCAAATCTTCATCTGCTTATTTTTAAAATACACCAACTAGAGGAGAAAAGTTTTTGACTTGAAATTCATGCAAACCATGTGGACCATATCTGAAATTCATACAAACCATGTGGACCATATCTGAAATTCATCCTAACCATGTGGACCATATTTGGGGACCAATTTACAATAGGGAAAAGTTTGGCACATACCATGGAAAATTTTATTTAATGTTGGTATAAATGAGAGTTGACGCAAATGGGTTTGTGAAGCAGCAAGTGATCATATTTGGTCGCCACTTTCTAAATATTTAATAAATTTTATAATATAAATATATAATTTTTAAACAAAAACGTAATTTATCTAAATTCATAACTAATTTATATTTATCTATACTAAAGCACGAAGACCCTTAGCGAAATGTCGTTTGCCTTTTTACCCTTTAAAATAGTTTTCATATTAGATAAAATTATAATTGAAGTTACTTTCCTAATATTTAGGATATTTAAATCCCCTAAAATTTTGATTATTAAATTTCTTTATTGAACTAAATAAGATGTCCTAAGTTTTAGATTTGAGCCATCATAGACATATAACATATTAACTAAATCAACATTAACGTGAGTAATCAAAGTTTGCTTCCATTGTAATCATCCCAAGACAAATTAATAAGTAAGCAAGAGAAAGACTTTGAATAGGATACTACCCTTATTTAGAAAATGTGAATAAACTAATATTTCGGATTCTAAATACTAACTATGAATTTACCACTTTTAATTTATTGGAACTTTTTTTGTCATTTTAACACAAATTTTTTAAATTACTATGTAAAAAATTTTAATATTTAAAATATTACCTTATACAAATTCTTGACTTCTTTGAATTATGTAGCAAAATATCTTCCATGCTAATTTTCTAATATATATATATGGTTTTGAAATTAACTAAAATTTTATTTTATCAAATCAAAATCGATTATCAACTAAAATTTCCGTGAGTTCTAAGATCCAGTAACACCGATAAACATAGGTCCAAGCCAACTGATATCACGGAGACTTTCATATGCTAAGTAAAATTGCCACTTATCAACAAAAAATTCATGAGGAAGTCCTAATATCAAAATATTAATATACTAATTTATGTATTATAAAGTATTAACTCAATATTAGTCATTTTTAAATTTCACATTGTTAATTTATCAATTTTCTTGTAGGTGTTAGACGGCCAACCTCTTCATTCTCAAATCTTAAAAAAAGATAAAAAGATTTAATATTTTAATGTATATGATTTGACATATCTCCGAAGAATCGTGATAAAATTATTTTTGTGTTACTTATTTGTTTGCAGTATTGCATCACAAAAATAACAATAATCTTCATTAAGTATTTATTCTTATGTCACTAGGAAGCACAATAAGGCATATGATAACTTTTGTGTGTTAGATTCATCGTTTTCAGAAACTTACACTTTTGCAAGTTCGTTATTACGGGTAGTTCCTATAAAGGATCGGACTAATGGCGTATACAATACTTGAATTCTCGATGTAGATGCTGCATAATTGGTTCTCATCCTTCAGAGACTACGCGTGTAATAAGAGCATTCATCGATAAAAAGATCACCTTAAGATGATCATCTCGTGACTATTGAGAACAAATTAAATCAGATGGTTCTATTTCTCAATCTTTCTGACTTGCTCCTATGAAACCAAGGTTGAAAAAGATTGAAAAAATCAATCATTCACAATCACTGACGAAGGATTCCTCGAAAAGTTAAGGATTAGTAATCCTTTTTAAAAATCGAATCGATTTGGTCTTATACATACACGAGGAAGGTAATCAAAAAAGAAAGAAAATGGATTCTTCTTTCTTTTATCACTTAGGAGTCATGTGAGATGAAAGTCTTATGCACGATTTTGAATGAGAAAAAGTAGTGAGGAATCCTGTTTTCGACTCAGACTCTCCCACTCAAGTACTTGCTTTTCTGTCTGTTACTTTGAAAGTAGCAGCTTCAGCTTCTCGAATTTTTGATATTCTTTTTTATTTCTCATCAAACGAATGGCATCTTCTTCGGGAAACTAGCTATTCTTAGCATGATACTGGAAAATCTCATTGTTATTACTCAAACAAGCATGAAACGTATGCTTGTATATTTGTCCATAGGCCAAATTAGATATGTAATTATTGGAATAATTTTCGGAGACTCAAATGATGGATATGGCATGATAACTTATATGTTGTTCTATATCTCCATGAATCTAGGAACTTTTGCTTGCACTGTATTATTTGGTCTACGTACCGAAATTGATAATATTCGAGATTATGCAGGATTATACACAAAAGATCCTTTTTTGGCTCTCTCTTTAGCCCTATATTTCTTATCCCTATGAGGTCTTCCTTCACTAGCAGGTTTTTTTTGAAAAACTCTATTTATTCTGGTGTGGATGGCAGACGGGCCTTTGTTCTTAATTTTAATAGGACTCCTTACAAGCGTTGTTTCTATCTACTATAAAAATAAAATTTTGATTAATGACTGGACGAAACCAAAAATAACCCCTCACGTGCGAAATTATAGAAGATCCCCTTTAAGATCAAACAATTCCATTGAATTGAATATGATTGTATGTGTAATAGCATCTACTAGACCAGGAATATCAATGAACCCGATTATTGCAATTACACAGGAGAGCCTTTTTTAGCTTCTAGGGTCCTCTTACTAACTGGAATCAAAGAATTAGTAGATCTATTCTGCCAAAATGGGAATGGGCTAGGGTTATGAACTTATAATCTGATGATAGAGTCGATTCCATGATTATATGTTCATTCCATATCGGACCAGGCTGGAATAGGGTTATACATTCTCAGTATGAGAAGGGGTCATTCGGGCATATCTAAATAGAGACTATGTTTACATATGAATCCCTACATCGTTACATTCCGTTTAGGATTAGGAATACGCGTAATCGAACTTGCTTTTTACATGTCTCTATTGGGACCCTATTCATCTCTTTGAGTGAATCAAGAAATAGGTTTGGTTGTCCATCCTTTTGATATATATCAAGCATTGCATTCTCCGGATAATCCAATTCGAAGCAATTGGATGTCCAACTCTGACCTATATGACATGATCGATCAATAGATCCACCTTTGTCATATATTTCATACATCACACTAGAATAGATATCATATTCATGGAATATGATTCACTTTCAAGATGTCTTGGTGGTGAAATAGTAGGCACGCGAGGCTCAAAATCTTAGAAGATATAATCGGAAGACATATATGGTTAGGTTCCATTTGTATACTTGGTGGAATAAGGCATATAAAAACTTCTGAGAGCTAGTTCGTTGTTTTAGAAACTTACAATTTCTCTTTATTTTTTTTATATTATAACTAAATTACATTGTTAATAATAATTATATAATTTTTTAAAATTATGTATTTATTGATATAGAGTACACGCACAAATTACATATCCTAAAACTAGTAAAGTATGTAATGTAGCTCCTCCTTGCTTGCGAGGAGGTTTGGGATGGGGAGGAGGGAGGAGGGCATTTGAGCAAAAGGCACATGGGTCTGATCAGCTGCCAGAAGTATGAATAATACCACTACCATACCCCTCGTTTTCCACAATTTCACAAAAGGAGTAGTACTACATTTTCTTTGGGAATTGCACCTCTGCATTGTCAAACTTAAAAATAATTTGAGTAGCTCAATTTAGTAGTCAACTATAATCTTACTCAACAAGTTTAGTTCTTCTTTGTTAATGAATGCTTCCATTTCAAGAAAATCAAGTATCCAAACTAGCATGAGACTGTGATCCCGTTATGTAGGATTTGTAATGGACAATATTATTATCTCTTTGTAATTAGATGGTGTACATAAGATTTTTGGTAAATATAGTTTACTCAAGAACTTTCCCTCCAAGTTAATTTTGTAAGTACATCCTATTTCTATATCAAGATTGGGGGTGGGGTCTTGAGAGTGATGCTACTTCTGGTTGAGCAATTGTTTGCTGCCACTATTATTTTATTTATATAGAAAAAATAGAGGAGCAGCTGGTTTTGTCGGCCTAGAGCCTGCATTTTCATGAGTACACCTTCCCTCTTACTCCAAATAGTTGAATTACAGAATTACTTGGGAATGAAACTAATTTTGGGAACTACACCTCAAACCTCTTACTCATGAAAAAGGTGTACAAATTTCTCATAAGAGTTATTCACTTGAAGAAGTAGTAACCCCCCAAAAAAGTTGTGCTATTCTTTTTTATGCAAATGATTTTTTTTCAGCAAGTATTATTTATGATTACTAATTTGACAAAAAGTAAAATATCTTACCTCCAAAGACACTATTAGTCAATTGAATAGCACCTAAAAAGTAACTAAACAAATAAAATAAATAAAATATCCAAACACCATAAACCATAAAATGGAAAAAAGAAAGGTTCAATTGCATTTTTATTAGCAAAACATATAAAGTAAAGGATCAAACAACAATTTGTTTTGGTTTCCCTTGTTTTCCCCACTTGAAGTACAGTTTTTTGTCCCATGCCATGTTCCTCTTTGGCTCACCATTTTCATTGTTTCCAAATATGCCCTACAAAAATTTGTTAGGGACAACTTTGTAAATTTCAATAACCACCCTTTTCCTATCTTTTCCCATTTTGACACAGATAGTTTAACTGTGTGTCTGTGTGAGAGAGAAAAGCTAGAAAGAAGTTGGTTGGAAGTTGTACTGGCTCAATTGCAACTAAACCTACCACCCTAACCATGATTAATTTGATAAACCATATCTTTCAATTACTTTAATCAATGGAACATTTTACTTTACTATACTTAATATAATATAAATTAAGTTATAGATGCTCCTCCACACATGCATTCTGAATTGAGAACTGTGACAACTGTTTCTTCAGATCAACCCCTTTTCTTGAACAATAAATAAGCAAATACTATACTAATATTATAGTTAAAGTAAAAAATAAAAGAGGAGCAATACATCACACACACACACACACACACACCCACACACACACCCCATTCCTGAATAAAAAAGCAATCTTTATGTGTTTTGTGCTTATGGGTATTTTTTCTTTGGGATTGATCTGCAAATGAGTAGGAGAAATTGCAGCCAATCCAAAGATTAAAAGATTTAGTTTTTGACTGATAAAGAAAATGCTGTGACGGATTTTTAAATTCTTGGCATTATTTTTTCTTGGATTTATTTGAGTGTTTTAGTATAGGAGGTAAGTAATGGAGTCAAGAATGGATCATTACGAGATCATGGAACAGATTGGGCGTGGAGCATTTGGTGCTGCTATTCTTGTTAATCACAAGCAAGAGAGAAAGAAGTAAGTTGAATGTTTCTAACATTAATGCTTATAAGATTTGAATTTGGTGTAAGATTGATTTTGTATGTTGAATTAATAGGTATGTGCTAAAAAAGATTCGGTTAGCTAGACAAACTGAACGTTGCAGGAGATCTGCTCATCAAGAGGTACATTGTACTTTTTTTCCCTTTTAATTTGGTTATGGTTTTTGCCTTTTGTGCTTCTCTCTTTCTTAAGCTTAAATTGTTGACTATAATGGCCTTTTGTACTGAATAGTATATGCTCAGATAGAGTATGCTAAAAGAAGAAAAGATTTGTTTTAGCTTAATTTTTTTGAATATGGTGGCTTTTTGTCCTGAATAGTAGTATATGCTCAGCAACTATTGATTTTGGCTTTCACTTCTATTTGAGGTGAAGGAGGCTCTTGGAATTCCTAGTTTCTTTGGTTTCAGAGTTGAAATTTTCCTTTGTTAATGATTCTGATTTTACCTGACTTTTGTCTAGCTTCCGTAGTCCATTGAGAGTGTTCTCGTATCACTTGATAAAGATTCAACATCTGTGATTCACTCTATGCTGGGAATTTAAGTGAAACTTCAAACAGTATGTGCATTCTTGCTAGATTTCATCTCCTAATTCTTAAGTTTTTCTAGTTATGTTCTGTTTTAATCTATCATATACATTTCTCATTTTGATACGTTCTCATCTCTGCTCTTGCTGTTTTTTTGGCGCATGAGACTCTTCCCCCTATGCAAATTTTTACAAATGCATAGCTATTCAAAATTCCTGATGTGGACTTTATTGCAACTTGGATGTGCAGATGGCGCTGATTGCTCGGATTCAACATCCATATATTGTTGAATACAAGGAAGCATGGGTAGAGAAGGTAAGAGGCCTTATTTTGTTTTCAAGTGCTGAATTGACTACAATTTCCTTGAAAGTGGTGATTAATTTTCTCTCACGTAATCGTATGCAGGGCTGCTATGTTTGCATTGTTACTGGCTATTGTGAAGGTGGTGATATGTAAGTCTACTGAATAACTTTTCATTTTTTCTTAATTTATAATTTGCTAAACTTAAGTTTCATTATCCCCACTTCAACAATGCATATTTTAATATTTTAATAGGGCTGAACTGATGAAAAAAGCAAATGGGCAATATTTTCCAGAAGAGGTACGTTGATGCTGTATTTTTGTTTGTCATTTAATTGCGACATGTTCATTATATATCTAGATAGTAGATTATGGACAGGAGAAAGCAAGTTAATTAGCTGATTTACGGGTTAACTTGTTCATCTGGTTGGGCTATTATATTATTTATCTAGTACTAGTATATATTTCAATTAGTTTCCATTTTCAAGTGTCTCATATTTCAAGGAAATGTTCACCATACAGAAACTTCTGAAGTGGTTCACTCAACTACTGTTAGCAGTGGAATATCTGCATTCAAATTTTGTACTGCACCGTGACCTTAAGGTATGTATCTTTAATATCTGTTTGTATCGTTTTATTTATTTTTCTCTCCAATATATTTACCGAGATAATTTCTGTATTCTTCTGTGGCAGTGCTCAAACATCTTTCTGACTAAGGAAAAAGACGTTCGCCTTGGTAACTACCAATGTTTCTGTTCTTCTATTGAAGTGGAGATAATTGCAGGCAATTTTTCTGATGTAGGCGTACATATTTTTTTTCCCTTATACTTTTTGTTCCAGGGGATTTTGGCCTTGCGAAAACATTGAAGGCTGATGACTTGACTTCTTCAGTATGTATCTGATACTCAATGCTTTTCTTTGTTATTTGCACCTAAACTATGTAAGCTCAAACTAGTTTCTTTTCTTAAAATTAAATGTTGGTTACAGCATGGAACGGGTGCTTCAAGTTGGCGTTTCAATGCTTTCGTTAATTATTTACATTGTAAAAGCTAATCTAATAAAAGGTAGATTAACTGATAATGTTGTTCTATATTCCAGGTAGTTGGAACTCCCAATTACATGTGCCCGGAACTTCTTACGGATATTCCTTACGGTTTTAAATCAGACATTTGGTCCCTCGGTATGTGACTACTTTACTTCGTTCAGGTTCAAGTGCATTTATATCAAGCAGTGTTACTTTGAAAATGGTGCCAAATTGTGTTGAAGTTCTGTGTATACATTCAGTTGCAATATTTTTGGAAAGATACAAACATATGTATGTCATCTGTTACTTGTGACATTTCATTTTATAAGGTTATCTTCTTTCCCGATGCTGAGGATATTGGTCTGTTGTCACCGTAATTCGTGTGTCATTGTGGGGTTGTTCTATCATCTCTGTCTTAAAACCGTTCGCTTCTTGACCAGGCTGCTGTATGTATGAAATGGCTGCTCATCGCCCTGCATTTAAAGCATTTGTAAGAACTCTTGGCTTTGTTTTTTAAGCTCCTTTGTAATTCCTCGGGCATATAATGAAATGGAAACTGACCTAATATCTTGTCTCTATTCATTAATTCACATGCTTAAATTACTGAATCTCCTTACATAGAGACCTTGGGATTAGGGGTGCCCTTTAGTGAATTCAAGTGACAAGTTAATCCAAATTCCAACTATATTGTTGAAGATAATGTAGCAACAGAAGAGAGAAGGGAGAAATTGAGAAGAATTGAGAGATAAAATATTACTTTGATTAATTGATGTCAAATCAAAGTACAAACGGTCATACTTATACTGAGAACTCAGCTTAGACTCCTAATAAGATTAGAACTTTATCTCTAACTAAATTTAAAGGACAAAAGTCAAACTAAATGACAACAAAAAAAACAAATAAAGTCATAATGCTGAACGATAAAATTGAATATAAAAAATGCAATATCTAAATGATAATTATGAAAGTAACTGTAAAATAATCTGGAAATCTTGAAGAATATTGCAATATTTCATCAACCTACTGTAAAAACCACCCAAATCTCTTAGAACCTTCATCAGAAGATCTTTTGAAATGCTGTGAATTATGTTCAAATATGCTTGTTTGATGGTATAATTTCTAAGATGTGAGCTGCTTCATGTCTACAATAATTTACTGTGGCATAATCTTGAAAACATAGAACGTTGAATGATGCTGTGAATCTTGGTGCAAAAGCAAATGAATACAGTTTCATCGCGTATATTCACCTTATTGTATGTTTGTTTCCTCAAAATGAGAACCTTTTTGCTACTTATATGATTCAGGACATGGCGGGACTGATAAGCAAAATTAACAGATCATGCATTGGCCCATTGCCATCTTGTTATTCTCCGTCCTTGTAAGTCAGGCCTTTGTTTTGTTTGCCAGCATAATTTGTTTTTGTGCTAATCGCTTCTGCTTGTAGATTTTTAATTGATTATTTGTGTGAATATTTAATCGTATTTTAGGAGACAACTGTATCTTGTGGATATATTGCTTTGGTTTCTTTTTCTTTCCTTTCTTGTGACTGTTAATGTTCTGCAATGGTCTATCTTCTCCTTCCTCATGACACGTGTCACGAATTCTTCCCATTTGTATCAAATGTAATCTTTGAAATACTAGAAATTGAAATCATGTGTACTCATAGCCATAATCCTTAGGGCAGATGCCACCTGTTCAAGTTGGGAATATAGACTTCCTGGTAAAACTTTTATAAAGTAGTAATTCTTAAATTAATTTTATCCTTTCACTTAGGAGAAAATGGAACATCAGTGTATGATAGGACACAAATTTACTTGACCTACCGATCTATGTTGTAGTTATCATGGAGGTGAATTTTCACCAAACTATTAGGAGTTCCATCAATATTCTTTCTGGAGAGGCCCTAGAATGCTAAATCCAAATACCCTGAAGTTCGGGGATATGGAGTAATGAAGCTATCATTTCACTATGTTAGAGTTGAAATTTTCCTTTTAGCATTTGAGTTGCACCGTGTGCATGGGGCATGGGCTCATCTTGTTTGATTAAGTTTTGATTTTCTGGAAATGTAATGCAGCAACTTGGTTTCACTTAATTGTGATTATTCCATTACTAGGACTAATATGAGAAGCAAAAACTTAAGAATTGTGCCAGTCCTATCTTTGTGTTCTCTCTTTGGTCAGCATTTATGTGGGTTGTACATGTAATAATATCACCATGCTTAGATACTCCACTTAACTAGTTTTTTCAAATATCTACTAGCGCGTATGCAAGTCTCAATCTTGACAGTGTGAATGCACTTTTCTTCTGTTATATGCTTATTTGAGATGGTGCATTTCTTTGTGTAATTATATTTTAATTTAAATGTTGTTTTCGCAGAAAAACACTTATCAAAGGAATGCTGAGGAAGAGCCCCGAGCATCGTCCTAGTGTAAGCTTACCAATCTTGCAATTTTAACTTTTGTGTCTGAATGTCATGTCAAATTGTCTGACCTCAATATTTTCAGGCATCCGAACTCCTGAAGCACCCATATTTGCAGCCTTATGTTGATCAGTACCGACCATCCTTTAATCCTCCTCCATCAATTTCTCCTGAAAAACCTCTCACTGCTAATCGTGACTCCAGAAAGAATATGGCAGAAAGCCAAAGTAGTACCAGTACATGCAGTGATAAAGATAGTTTAAAGTCAAGTGAGAAGAACTTACAAGAAATGGCTTGCAATGATGACCAAAAGGGCAATAACACAGATGTCGCCTTTGTTGATCATGAAGACTTTGTGCAACATTATTCTAGTGAGGAACATCATGCAGCCGATGCTTTTCCTGAAGATGCAGAGGAATATGACTCTAGGAATATTTTGCATGAAGAGAAAAAATGTGATGCTGAAGCTAAGCAACCCAGAACAATAAAAAACATTATGTTGGCTTTGAAAGAGGGAAAAATGAGAGAACATAGTTCCCCAATGAGAGGCAGCAAGGCGAAGGTTGGTGGTGCCGGTGCAAACAAAGCCAACATTGAAGCATCCCCGAAAGTCCTAAAACCGAGTTCACCTACTCCTACCTCTAAATCTAATGCACAGACACCAGCTCCTGGATCAACAAAGCAGAATCAAGGAATGCATACCTTGAAGCAACAGGTATCGGTTCCTAATCCTCTTATCTTGGTTAGTACTCGCTTCTGAGTTTGATAAATATGTACTGTATTTTAATTACCTTCTTCTTGCAGTTTCCTGCAACTGAGTCCACCCCAAAGACTAAAACAAGACACGAGGGTGTCTCTCCCTCTGGCGCTATAAGACAAGATGATAGGTTACCTACAAGGCCAAGACAGCGAACGCCTCCTAAGCTGACTAAGCAACCATCATTTTCTGGAAGGCTACAGCCAGTGGGTCATGATGCTTTGAATACTGCGAACGATGATGTAGAGGGTAGTCCAAATGACCAGTTGCATGACCCCGAAAGCATGCCTAATGCTTTTACTGATGGTAGTGACATACAACCGACAAAGAAAGGCTCCGAAAAGATCCCTAATTCTTCTCGCGATGGTTGTCATATACATGCCACAAGTAACGGCATGCTACATTTGCGAAAGGTTTCATCAGGAGCTTCAAAAGGAATGCAAACGGAGAGCAGCAATTCTGCTTCTTCTTCAGTGTCCATCCAAGGATTTGAAATTTGTGATGATGCAACAACTCCTTTTATTAAGTTGACCGAACAAATGCTGGGAAGTCATGAACGAGCTACTGAAACTGAAACCACAGGATCAAGACCCTCTTGGTCAGTTACTACATCATCACACTCGGATATTGCTAATAGTTCGAGGGAAAACCACGAAGATATCCGGAAAACTGAAGCATGCTCCATTGAAAATCTTGAGGAGCATCATCAAAGTTCGGATGTTGATGCTTGTGAAGAGAAAGCAAATTCATATATACCTATAGACACTGCCTCTCCACTTTTGAAAGAGATTGCTCTTTGTGAGGGTGATTGCACAACCAGTAGACCTGATACTATGACTGATATTTCACGTTTGACAAACCCCAGTTTCACATCCTGTGGTGATGACAAGTCTACGGAAAATTTTTTATCCTCGACAACAGAAAGTGTCTCTCCCACTACTCCACTTGTTTCCTCAAGCCAAAACAATCTGCTGCGCTCTAACTTTACTTCGAAAGACAATGGTGATGAGAAGTTTTTTCCCAAGGAACTCTTTTCCTCAAAAACTGAAAGTGCCTTCCCTTCCTACCCTATTTCAGTCAGCCAAAATAGTTTGTTGCCAGACAAGGCAAGTGTTCCACAGAATGTGGTTCTTGAAAAAGCAGCTTCTCCTCAGTTCAAACCAGCTTTTGATGATGTCATACATGTCATAAGACACAGTAGTTTCCGTGTAGGTGGCGAGCAACCAGTAATTGACAATGTGGAGAGAAATGTTGATGTTGGGAAACTTATAAATGTGGTAAGAGATGATCTTGATTTTAGTCTACCTTCTCCTCCAGCTCCCAAATCGTCTGCTTCTGGACCAGTAAGTGTTAAATCCAATATATCGGACAGTGTCCATTATAAGGAAATGGATGTGAGAAACCAAAGCAGTCCCACCTCTTCAAGTCCAAGATTAGATTCTTCAGAACAAGCAAAGCCCAATACAACACTTGCGGAGGAGGATCGACCAGTAAAGGAAATATTAGACGTCAAATCTTTTCGACAGAGAGCAGAAGCACTTGAAGGGCTGTTAGAATTATCTGCTGACTTACTTGAGAATAACAGATTAGAAGAGCTCTCTGTTGTTCTAAAACCATTCGGGAAGGACAAGGTGTCGCCGAGGGAGACAGCTATCTGGTTGGCTAAGAGTCTTAAAGGAATGATGCTCGATGATTCTGGACGAAATTCATGATCTATTATGGAGATGACAGGTTCATTACTTTCATTAGTGTTTCCCTACACTTGTAGTTTTTTTTTTCCTTAACATTTTGAAGCTTCAACTTTCAATTGAGTTCTCCAGGGAAAACAGTTAAAAGAGGTTCTTTGACTTTTTTCCTTTTTTCCCTTTAGTATCTTAGCAAATTTTCCTTTCCAGTAACTGTAAATAGAGAGCACGCAAATTTGAACAATTTTTTATTCCGCTAAATGTAAGAATGTCTTCAAACACGAATTTTGAGATTATGTACTGTGCTGTTTCTTGGATGCATAAAACTTTCAAGTCACTTAGTTCTAATGTATTAGATATACATGTGTTTTTGCCTACTCCAGCTACAATTTTGTGTAATTGAGACGATACTAGTTTAGCTGATTGTTGAGATCCACGGTTTATTTATCAAATCTATAAACAGCTTGGTCATTACGTTTTATTATATACCAAATGTTTCAATTATGTCTTTGTTGCTGATGATGGTTTTTAAGGATTGTGAGCTATTACAATATTAACAATGTCAAATTATTATGTAGTAAATAATAAGTATAAGGTGAATATCAAGGTAGGAATTGCCTATTTTTAATGTATTTTTTGTCTTTATATTCTCTTATCAAGGTATCACTAAAACCTATTATTACTTCACGTCTAATTTTGAATAAAACAACATATAGATTCTTGCATAAATTATGCAAGAATTAGTAATACAAAATTAACTAGGGAAATCTAACTTTGACTAACTAATCAAATATTGTGTTAACAGTAGTTAGATAATGAGTTTTATATTGCAGAGCAAATGATTAGCTATGTAAAATATTAGGGATTTTTACCTATCTATACTGTATATGAAAATTATTTACTATCCCTAATCAAGTTTTAACTTAATTACAGTCATATACAATTTACCAACTATATACAAATTAGTTTTAAATGGGTACCTCTTTTATGTTAGGAATTGAATCCATTTATTCCTGCTTGCTCTCTCTCTCTTTCCTTCTCTATTCTTTCCCCAATTTTCTTCTTTTGATGTTCTCTGGTTCTTATCCTTTCATGTTGTATAGAGTTTTAATGAAATTTATCAATGGATTACAATCGTTTTATTATAGAGTTTTTACTTAGCAATTTTCTTTTATGTTGCATAATTGGTTTTCGAATTGAAATTGTCAATCAATAAATTTTGAAGTTGTTTGACTCCCACCGTTGACAGCCATTAAAAAGCTTGAATTCGAATTTGGGTTTTCAAAAACGATTACTCCCTCCGTTCCAATTTATGTGAACCTGTTTGACTGGGTACGGAGTTTAAAAAAAAAATGAAGACTTTTTGAAAATATGGTCCTGAATAAGTCAAAAAGGGGTCCAGAGAATTTGTGTGGTTATAAAAGCTTCTCATTAAGGGTAGAATTGGAAGTTTAAGCTAAATTATTTTCAAATTTAGAAATGAGTCATTCTTTTTGGAACAGACCACACATAAACTGGAACGGAGGGAGTATTTGTTTGGATTGGGTGTTGTTGCAAACAATTAGGAATATTCTTGGAGTTTATATGTCAATTTTGAGGGTGTTTGGTGAATAATTTGATTTTGGCTGAATTTCGGATTGAAACTTGAAGAAAAAGAAGAATACATGACATACAATAGTTATAAAGTTGTATTATAGTTGTATGTAAATTGTATTGTGTTGTAGTTATATATTTTTTATTTAAATATTATATGAAAGTTGAAAATAGTTGTACAATGTATGAATCGTTGTATGAAATTTGTATTTAAGTTATAAATACTATCTTTTTACATAAAGTTGTTGATATGTATTAAAATTGTATTAAGAGAGGAATTTTGATTGGAATTTCAGAGAGGAAGAAAAACACATCACATACAAAATATATACAAATCATATACAAAATACATACAAAAGACACATCGTATAGAATCTGTATGAAAATTGTATTTAAGTTGTATGATGTTGTAGTTGTATTTAACTGGGTAAGAATGATGTATAAAAGTTGTAGATAAGTTTTAAATCATTTGTATATTATATAATTATTTGATGAAATAATTTCTAGTATGTATGTTGTTGTAGATATATCAAATTTGTATTAAATTTGCATGAAATTTATTTTTTAGTTAGTATGATGGCGTACCATACATCATTCTTTTCTTACTCGATTTGCATTTAGAATACTGTAATTTGAATCTTCATTGATTACAATTCCACCGATATCGAAATCAACATATCTCACGAAGCTATCCTAGCTACCACTGTGTTGAAGCATAATCACAAGTGTTGCCATTGAAATTCAACTGTTGAAACAATTTCAAACTTAAAAAAATAATTTCTTATCGTCAAATTGTATAGAAATCTGCTATATGTTCAGATATGATTAATCACACTTCACATTCATCTGCAACCGGTGTTTTGTATAAGAATTTTGTTTTGAATTTGATGCATTTTATGTAAAAGCAGAGAAAATCTTTGGTAGAGATAGATACTGTAGAAAAATCGGCGTCAATTACGTCTTATATTGTTTGTAAATTGTAGCGTATCTATTTTGCAACTGAAAATTATTCTGTTGCTTGAATCATGCGTCTAATTAAAGGACATAGCTGGAAGGACACTTGATTAGGGGATTGTATACAATTTATAACAAACATTTATTTAGGGCAAATAATATATAATATTTGGAAAATTTTAATAAATAAATTTTATATATTGACATTAAAGTTTTTATTTTTTATTGATAGAATACATGATAATTCTTTAAATTTGTCAGCACTTTTCACTTAAATATTTTATAATTCTATTTCATTTAAATATTTCAATCACATCTCAAATGTGTCATTGTTTCTCGCATTTCTCGGGTGCGTGAAAATCATCCAAAAAATAGACTCCACGTACTTCTTGGCGGAAAATGGATAGCTTTACCGGGAAATTTTCCGTTAAACTTTCTTTTTCATTTTTCAGATCTGTGGCCCCATATCTTCACCTTCTACCTCAAACTCCTTCAGTATTTCCACCCCCAAATGCCGACCAATCCAACCAAACTATCTATTGAAATTGGGGCCAACAAGTTTTGCCAAAACAAAATCAGCAAATCCAGAATGAAAAATTAGCATCAAGATTTCTGTTTGTAATTCTGAACAAAAGCAAAAGAACTGAGTTAGGATTATGGGGAGTGGATTTTCATTCAAACTTTACAAAAGCTGATTTTGAGCAGCCGTTCAAGAACATTCCTATCTACGAGATTATTATCGATGGCAGGAATTCATAGGTGCGCACGAATTCAAATTCCTCCATCTTCTCTTGCCTCTACCTCCACGAACACTCCGTTCCTTGCCATGTCTCCCGATCACAAGTTTCCTTTGAACTTGAAAAACAAACTCAATCCAAAAATATGTTTTGGAAGAACAAGTGGGAAAACAGAATTCTTTCCAGTTTTTGCAACACACAGTAAAAGTCATAATAATTCCTTTGTTGTTTCCAGAATACTGCCATCATAGCAAAAACGGGTGGGAAGGGGAAGAAGCAGCAACGTGGGGAGGGGAGGGGAGGGGAGGGAAAGGATTTGTCGGAGAAGAATAGGGGAGAGGGTTTTCTTCTATTTTTGTTTTTCTTAAATTATAATTGTCATTTTAAAAAGATACTCGCGCAGTCATTTATTTGTTTATCTGACACGTCACAAGCGGGTGAATGACACGCATCTTTGTAATTTGACTGGCTATTAATTTTGTGTCTAAAGGACACATTCGATATGTTATTAGAGTGTTTAAATAGGATAAATTTAAAATGAAGCGCCTAAATAAAAAGTGTGGACAAGTTAAAAGGGTATCTATTTTGTGTTTTCCATTTTGGTTGCTAGTACATAAAGTGCGGTGTTAAGATAAAGTGCTCCTACCACAAAGAATCCAAACTTATGATTGGAAGAATACTCATCTTTCCATTACCAATTTTTGCGGGCCACGAAATGATTGCTAGTACATAAGATGATAAAGTCTCTACCTTGTGTTATTGTCACAAATTCCAAAAAAGAATTGAGTTCAAAATAAAAACGAATCAACGGGTTTGGCTGGAGAAACATTCTCAATCAAAGACTAACTCCTCTAAATGTCTGAAAATCCATTGCAGCTTCTGTTCAGAACATACGAGAAAGTATCAAACTCTATCCAAACTCAGCTTTCTCATTTCATATCTCTCCCAAAATCTCCTTCATCTCATAATGATGACCACTCCTTCTCTTTGGGGCTCTCTTCATCTTCTTCCAAGAATCTACCTCCTTCACAATCTCCAACTTCTCAACATTCTGAATTGCCCAAGCAGGTAATTTTCCTTAAGGGCCTTTGATTATTTTGTAGTTTCGAGCTGTGTTTTAGTGCTGCTGCACTTACTGAAGGACTGGAGGTACGTAGATAATGCCTAATAAGTGTTTGATGAAAGTTCTCACAGATAGTCTGAGCGTCTTTTTCTATTATACCGTAATAATATTGTTGGCTGTTGAGTTGAGATGGGTTTTTAGTTGCATAAACCGAATTGACAATGATGCTAGAGGACGCAAGTTTTCACCATATACTACTAAAGAAAAAAAGAAAGATTACAATTACTTTTTTGAATCAAATGCATGAAGGGTGTTGAACTCAACCTATATGAAAAGTGTAGCCAGTTCCAATGCCAGATAAAATTAAAAAAAAGCAGTGTTGCCGTGTGTAGATAGCAAGCGTGAAATAGCTAGTTATGATAAATCTCTTAGTACTATTGACTTGCTTACTTATACGTGCTACATTGATGAAATGGAACTGACTTGAGTATAGCGGAATGGGTACAGAAGATTCTATAGCTGATCTGAATTGGTTGGTGATTTTGAGGTTTTAGTTGATGATATCAATGCATGAGGATGTTGCAGTTTCCTCCAACAGGCAAAAGATTACATAAGGAATAGATTGATTTCTTCAGGAGTCTGGGTAGAAGAGGAGGAAAGCGAGTATACTGGCTAATTGGGTTAGTTTGAGCTATGATTTCTTTGACTTGGTAACAAATTCGTTGGTGCCGCAGGTATAGTATTGGACTTTATGTTTAGCATTGGTTGTTTTTGGTTGAGAGCTGTTGTTTTAGACGGCGAGTATCTTGTGCAGCAATTGGTCTTAGTATGTAAAATCTGGGAGTTGATGCATCAAATAATATATTAGTTTTAGGACCTCTTATCCATCGAGCTTTTTGGTATGTAAACTGTTCTGAAAGATCGAAAAATGTTAAGTGCTCTTTATTCTCCAAGAGAATGTCTCCCAGCATATCTTGGTTTTCAATTGCTTGCTCTCTTTC